>JAJOOO010005527.1:0-12746 GCA_029582685.1 Solanum piurae | reverse complement strand
AGACTCAAAGGGACTTTCTCAAAATGTTCGAAAGAACTCTCAAGGCTTAACTTTTAAATCTTCCTTGAATTTTAATTATGAATTCAAGGTGATGATTCATGTTATGAATGATTTATAGGTGTTTAGAAGTATCTTAGAGTAGTTAGAATTGAAAGAGAGTTAAGGTACACTTTAAAATAACTCAAACGGAGCAACCGAGTGCAACCTGGATGGGGCAGGCAACCCTGGTACACTGAGTAGCGTCGGGCACCAGCCTCTAAACTACAGAACATAATTTGGGGCGCACTGGCTGGGGCGAAATGCCAAGCCCCAACCTAGAAAACCAAACGAATTTCTTTGCTCATTTTCTCACCCTAACTCGCCTAAAATCCAACGATTTCTTCCCCAATCACTTAGATTCAATTAATTTATATAAGTACTCTCTAATATACTCAATATATCCCTAAAAACACTCACTTTCATCTCAAGAAATCATCAAAACCCCAACACAACAAGATTTAGGATGAACTTCAAGCACACTTCTCAAGAACTCTAATCTTTCAACTTCAAGAATGAAATTTTTCTGAAATAACATGATTGGCATGTGGGTGAATATATCCAACACTATGGAAGCTTACATACCTCTTAGGAATTAAACTCAAGAATCTCGACGAACGCCTTGATCCTTTCCTCTTTTCTCCTTTTTTCTCTTCTTGAACTCTCAACTATAACCCTAGGCGTATATTAGGATTATAAAAATAAACCTAATAAGACTAGACCCATAAAACCTTACTAAAAATGAATTAAATCTGATTGGGTAAGGAAAAGATCGAAATACCCCTCACTATTTTCGAGTAACTTTCCTTAACTAGCCAGCCTAAGTTCAAAAGGGCATATCTCACTCATACAAACACGAAACTTAGCAAACTCGGTGGCGTTCGAAAGATAATTCAAAGAACTTTCATTTTCATCTTATGGCACACCTAACTCATCATGTACTAAGGGGTCGTTTGGTGTAAAGGATAACTTAAAATAGTCCTAGGATTAAATTATAGTGCCACTTAATTTGTTGTTTGGTTGGTAAGTTCGGGATAACTTATCCCGGGATTAATAATTAGTACCGAGATAAGTTATCCCTTCCCATGGGTGGTATAGTAATCCTAGGATAACTTATCCCGGCATAAAATAACTAAATGACAAAAATGTCCCTTTAAACACTTTTTATACATTACTTTTCACATCCACGAAGGGGGTATTTTTGTAAACTTATATGTTGTTCTTAAGATTTATTATTTTGAATACAACAAACCAAACACTCAATAAAAAATAATTTTGGCATAACTTATCCCATCATAACTAATCCCATCATAACTTATCACATCATAACTAATTTCATCATAACTTGAATTCAAACCAAACTACTCCTAAGAGTTATGGTCGTTTGAAGGTTACCCAAAACTCATAATGTAAGCATAACTTGCAAAATTTCAGATTTTGCTATTTCAAATTTAGTTCTTTTTAGAACTCAAGGTGCTACATCTAGTGAACTTAACACTTAAGAAATTTTTAATTCCTTGGTAAAATCACTATGAAGAACGGTTCAAACCTTAGTTTGAAAATTTTTCTGGGGTGTTACACTTTCAAACATCAGCCCATGCCTTTTCCAATTTCCTTCACAGTTGCAAATCATCAACATTTGATTAGAAAAGGACAAAGTTAGGCATTGAGGACACTAATTATTGAGCTAAATAAACCTTAAATGAGTATAAATCTACCACTCATCAGTAACCGGGTCATCCTAAGTGTACCGATGTGGTACCCACACCAATAATATATGGATATCCCCATACAAGGCATGGTACCCGAGCTAACCATTAGTATATACTAGGCATTATATTTGATCCAACCATGGGGATATCTTGTACCATGCATGGTACCCGAGCGAACCCAACTTTTATAGACGATCATGCACAATGACTTATCATATTGAAAAAAACCACTGTAAAACCATAAATCACAATCATGTAATTGCTTGAGAAATTAACTTTTCTGTGAAATAACACTTTTTCCCTTCCCCTCGGTGTTATCATGCTTAGTATGTGTTGTGGGAATGGTGATTGATGTCCCCGATGCGATCGAATGAGATTTTGATGGATATTAGCCTTTTCGTTAAGTTTTATTGAAATGGTTGATTTTGGTCAGCATTATGAGATTTGAGCGTTGGATGGTGGTTCTTTCATTTTCATTTTATTGAGAATGTCGAGTTTTGTCTAGTAAGGTGGTTGGTCAGATCTTTGAGGCATTAAGTTATTATGTGGGTATTTAGGTGAGAAGTTGACCTTTATCCAAAAGAGAAGTCTGCGAGGGTATTTATCACTCATTGTGCCCCAAGGTTTCTCAATTCTCCAAAGTTTAGTTTCTCCAAATTTGATTAGGTTTCTATTCAATTCTTCATGGGTTCTAATTGTGTTGATCCAATTATTTGATTTTGATAATATTATGATTGTTTTGATTTTATAGACAATGAATGAGGCTTTTAACTTAGAAAATACACCTTCTTTTTATTACTATAAAAGTGGGAAATCCAAATTAAAAGGTTATATATATGTTTCCTTAATCTATGTGTGTCTTTGTTTTATTAAATTGTGGGAAATGCAAAGTTTGTTTTCATTGTTAACTATATATTTCGAATAAGTACATGACCATGTAGAAGAAAGATCACATAAATTTGTCATCAATCTTTTGTAATAGTAGTATTACTTTTTTGATATAGTTCTGGTCTTTGCTTTCATGGCTAGGAAACATGATTCCCTACGTCAACAAGAAGATACTAGAAATTAAGAGGAATTTGATAGGAATATAGCCAGAGAAATAAACAAATAGGCTCTTGAAGTAGTTGTTACCTTAGACAGTACTCAAAATATAGCACCACATGATCTAGATGCCACAATACCTGCCAAACTCTCCTGCTTTGTTGTAGGACGGAGATGAGAAGAAAATATTGATAGGAATATATATTTTCATTCATTACTCATCTTGTTAAGTTCAAGGATAAACATTTTATTGATGGAGTATCATCGCAAAATCATTACAAGTTTTTTGCCATCTTGTTCCAGAAGTTCTCTTCAATGTTTTCCATTTCAGATTCAAATAGGCGTCCTGAAGAGAAAGAAACTCTTCTTATCAACTATGTATTAGTGCTTACTCTCTTTGCTGATGATTATCATAGTATTCCATCTGATATAGCCAATCATTTAGGAATTAATGTTGTGGCATTGCAACCTTTCTATGAGTACTTATGTTGCAAGCTTGTTCATGAGAAAAATGTTGTGTTGGCTACACTTCTTGTTCCACTTGAATTTACAAGTCTAAGGAGGAAGAGAATAAGGTAGATTCAGTTTTTACAGTATCCTCAGACATTGAGAGCCCATGAAATACCAGCGTTCTCAGATCGTCTTTGTTGTCAGTTTTCTCATATTTGTTTTTAAAAACTATTTACTGAAAGTCAAAACTTGAATTTCTGATACGACGAATGATAATGCATGCTCTATATATCACATCTGATCTGCAGTTTCTCCGGTTAAGTTATGTTAAGATGCTTTAACTTGTTTTCTTAATAATGGTCTTCAATTTCTTTTTTGAGATCTAAGGGATTTGGGTTTTATTTTCATCCTTTTCCCATTTTGATTTACAATAATTTGGTATTTTATAGCCAAACTGTATTAAACTAGTGACTATTCTCTTTCTATCTCTCTCCAAATAGTCTCATTTGAGGGATAAAAAAGAATATGAATATTGTCTCTTATTCTCTTTCTCTCTCTCCAACTTTCATTACGTATTTATTTAAAATTGAAACTTGAATTTATGATATGAAAACTTGTAATGTGTGGTCTATATATCACATTTGACTTGCAGTTTCTCATGTTACGATAGTCAACACAAAAAATGAAACCTAGATAACACAATTATGAAAATGAGATTTGGACAAATAAGAAAAGAGAGAATATATATTGTTGATGGAGGTGGAGAAGAAGAGGCAATAAAAAAATTGAAGTTTTGTGAATGATGTTTCTTTCTTTAGATTTTTTTTATCTTATATGAGAAGGAGAAGTGGAGATGGTTTCAAAGAGAGAATTAAGTGAATCCAAATTTATATGTGGCTACATATGGTTAAGTTAAATCTATAAAGTAGTTTTCGGGTACATGCATCTCGTTCTATTTTTCTTAGATTTGTTAGAGCGATTAAATTCTATGAAAACATGTGTTACATGTTCATGGTGGTCTTATATGTTAACTGTGATGATAATGATTGTGGTGGTCTTACATGTTTGGGGCAGTCTTACATGGTTGAGACATTCGATCCAAATCGACACATTTATCTATTTGTTATTATTTCATTTATAAACAAGGAACAAAGAGAAAAAACTTGTGACTCTTTTCTTCCTACTTTATATCTTCTTTCTATTTTCTACACATTTACTTATTTTATCACAAATTTTGGCTAGTTTTTAATTTTATTTTAAGTGTGCAGAGAAAGGTAAGGACTTCTCTTGATGATTGGAAAACACAATGTGTACAATTTTACTGACAAATATTAATTAACAGCTAAAAGATGAATAAAAAAAATAAGACATTCAAATTAAACACAGAAGAAATAGAAAACAAAAACACAAACTGACTTTGAAAACTTGATCCTAAGTGGAATTATGTGCAAAAGGGATCCTCATTTTTATGACTGAGTATGTGGCTCATTTTTGTGAGCATTCTAGACATGCTATGACTATTGCTCCTGATGAGGTAGAGAGAGTTCACAAGTTTGTGAGAGGGTTTGCCTTCTCCACCAAGTCATATGTGTTCCGAGAAGCTAGAAAGGGGGACTTCTTTCCATCCCATTGTGAGCACCACAAAGGAGGCGGAGTTGATTCTTGAAGAAGAATTTGGAGAGCCTAAGAGGGCTAATTATTCTAGTATGTTTTCTGGTGTCTCATTTGGAGGCAAGGGTTTACACTGAGGTAGTGTCTCCTTTCACTGTCGTGGGCCAGTTCATGCATCTTTGCAAGCAGCTGAGAGTGAGCAGTCAGCCTGAGGATCTTCTGGTTCTGGCCGATGTGGCCATGGTAGATCATATGGTTTACAGTAGCAATTATCCATACCGAGGTCTTGCTATGGTTATCGAGATCTAGGTCATATGATTTGGTAGTGTCCTCTATAGACTCACTCAGGAACCCAGTGTACTTATTCAGCTACTCCAGCTAAAGATTCAGCACCGACTACCAAGGGTCGAGGAAGAGGTAGACAACAGAGGTGGCATGACTTTTGGAGGGGTGCTACAACACTAGAGGGTGGAGGTCAGGGTTCTACTCAGACTATAGGTGGTAGAGAGGGCCAGTGTTATGCTTTTGTAGGGAGACCTGAGGCTTCTGATAATATGATCACAGGTATTGTCCCAGTTTTCCATCGACCTATATATGTATTGTTTGCTCTCGGGTCTACTTTCTCAGAGATGTTTACCTATTTTGTTGTTGGGTTTGATATGATGTCTAATTGCATGCCAATGCCTATTCACGCTTCTACACCAGCGGGTGAATTCTTAGTGGTGGATCGAGTTCATCGATCTTGTCTTGTTTCTTTGGCTTTGTATAATACTTGGGTAGACTTGATCATTTTAGGGATGGTAGACTTTGATGTTATTTTCGGTATAAATTGGCTCTCCATGCATCATATTATTCTGGATTGTTTTTCTAAGAATGGAACCTTAGCGATGCCAGGTGTCCCGAGATTTTAGTGGATGGGTGCTAGTGGTTCTTACCCTAGCAAGGTCATTTCCTTCATTAAAGATCAACATTTGGTTGATAGAGGGTGTTTATCCTATTTAGCTTTCATTCATGATACTAGTGTTGATCCACCTTGCATGGATTATGTGCCTGTGGTTAGAGAGTTTTTAGATGTGTTCCCTATTGATCATTCAAGTGTTCCTCCAGATAGGGATATTGATTTTTCCATTGACTTAGAGCTGGGGCTTGTCCTAGAAACTTAATTTAGTAGAGGTTATCATATAGTCAATTTAGCTTCGGCTTATGTTTATTCAGATGCTTGTCTGCTTGAAGGTGTGTGATCTTTAATAGACTAATATAATTTAGCATATACATTCATTTATTTCCAGTTGTTACTTTTGCGTTTCCTAGTGTCATGCCAAACCATGGTTTAGCATGGGGTCACTTGTGGCTCTAAGTACCGAGTTACAGCTAGGAGTTAGTCTAAGGTCATAATACTAATTTATTAAATTATTTCATATGAAATTTAAGCCTGAAAAAAGTGGAATATAGAAAAGTATTATCTAAGGCTGATTTAATTGTTTTGGTGCATTACATACTTGTATTGGGTGCTTATGTTCTCCAGAATTAAAAAAAAATAAGATACTCTATTTTGTTACATACTTGTATCGAGTTGAAAATTCAAGCACAATCCCTTTTGGAATATTGAATATACTAATAAAGACAATAAATATTAGATAAACTCATATTATAGAGATTCAGAATCTCACAGAGTTAATGTTGATGTAAATTGTAAATGCACTAAACTTGTCAAAGATGGAACTATAAAATAAAATAAATAAGTGTACGGGTCTTTTCTTTGATTCATCAATTTTGCACTGTTTACTACTTTAATAAATATTTCAATTGATTATCATTCTAAACAACGCAAAACATCATTAAATACTAAAGATAAACTAACGAAAAATACTTGACTTAATAACATAAGAACTCCATGACCTTCTATTTTGTGGCGTAAAACCTCATAAATATAGATATTTGAAGGCTAAAAACAAGTGACTTAATAATAAAGACAGTCATATTAGCATACTCGATCACTGATAAAGACTTCTACAAGTATAGCTCTAGCATCAAGAACTTCAGTTAACAACTCCATGAGAATTATGAGTTCAAGAACTCTCATTTTCTTCTGTCTCAGGGACAACATTTAAATCAAACTCTAAATGCTCACCCAAAATAGCACTTGTTGTTTCATTTAAAAAATTTACCCACATTAGCATTGCCACCCTCTGCTCCTCCATGTGTTTATCTGGAGGTATTTCTGAGCCAGGGTGCGTAATGTTATACATTAATATTCGTCTTCTTTCTTTCTCGTTAAGTGTTTGCAATTCTTTGCGAAGATCTTCAAGTTCCTGAAATCCAATTGATTTGCCCTCAGCATGATCACGTTGGCGATCCTCTAGTTTCCCTTTTAAAAACTTATCAATTATATCTTCAATACTTGTGGAACCACAAGAAAATGGTTTTCCACCGGGTGAAAAAAGCATAACGCCAACTTCATCTCCACTCCGATTTGCAAGCTTTTCTGCATCTTGGAACAAGGTTTTTTCCTTTTGGAAAAACTTATAGTGTGTGCTCTCTCAGACTCAATTAAGTTCAACTCAATCTTTTGCTTACCTTTCTTGATCTCATTTTCCATTGCAGAAGAAAATAAGATGTTTTTATTGAATAATGTTGATCAATTCTGAGAGGAACAATTGTATAATATATAGTAGGTGTGTGAGTGCATTTATCACGAGTATTGTAACATTTATTTAATGTTTTCATACCACAAGTCTCATTGTTGTCACATGTATTATCATTTTCTTATATTATGACTTTATTTCACGTGTATTGTCACCTTTAGTTAGTGTTTTGTATTATATGAATCTATTACGTAATTATCATGGTTTCTAACAAATGTTTTCTTCTTATTTATTCGGGTGCAATTGTTAAGTAATAATGTTGAATTGAATCTAAAGATAAATAAAAAATAATTTGTTATTGTAACTCCCTGTATCCGAAATAGACCAAAAATGCAGATTTTTCAGAAGTTGCAGGTGCGACCCACGGTTGCCACCCACGGACATATAGGAGGACCCATGGTCCGTTTTGCTTGTCCGTGGTTCGCGACTGCATCCCTTCCCTAGAAACCCCCAGAAAATTTGCCTAAGGGTCAGCTTACGCCAGGACATATGGATCGTAGGTCAGACCACGGTCCGTGGTCTAGGGCCATAGGTCAGACCCTCAGCTTTCAGATCCTAGTCACGATCTATGATTGACTAGTACGGTCTGTCAGTCGATCGATAGTCCATCAGTCTGGTCCATCGGTGGCCCCGATAGTAGTTAAGTCAGGAGTCGTTTGGTCATTTCCTTATGTGTTGGACCCCTAAACTTCGTCGTTTAACCCTAAACTACGTAGTTTTGGTTAGTTTTAGAGTAGTAACTTAACTAGAATATACCCTAAGCAAATCATTGACCAAAAACTTAGAAAAATTAGAATGCAGAAGGAGAAAGAGTCGACCAAGTCCTAGTCCAAGAACGTAACAGGTTTTCATCAGTTTCAGCCCCGAAATCAAAATATTTCTCCGTGGAATTCGTCACCAGGTATGTGGGATTTCACTAGTGGGTTCCTTTCACCCATTAGGTCCCTAGAATTCAGTCAGATTCTTGATTCCCTTCAGATTATCTAGACCTAGGGTTTCTTCAATGTTACAAATTGTTGGATTCCAGTTGTTAGAATGATTCAAATCAGACTGTCATGAACTCAGTATTGTTTTGTGTAGATTCTTTCATAAATTCAGAACCCTAGTTGTGTAGTTCGTTTAGTTCATGAATTACACATGCTAGATCAGTTAAACAAAGATACATTCTCTAGTATCGAACATCACATTATCAGTATATATTTTAGCATGAATCATATTTTGAGTTATAAATGTTGAGAATCTTTAAATCCAACACTTGAGTTTTAAACTGAGTTTTTGAGAAAGTTAAGATGAGTTTTGAGAAAGAGCTTCTAAAACATGATTAGTATGACAATCGAGTAGGCCATCATATATGAATAGTATGGTATCTAGATATACCATCAATGTTTATGCAGTATGACTTCCCGAGTCATCAATGATCATAGTATAATATGGTTTTGGATTATTTTTTAGAAAGAGTTTTCAAGTATGAGTATCTATATATCAGTATTTTGAGCTATTCAGTATTTCAGTCATAATGTATCATATACATGCCTCAGTTAAGAATGTTTCATTATCAGTACTTAATGTTGCATCTTCAGTTAGCATGTCAATTCTTGAGCTATCTAGTATTACAAAAATTTGGTCATAAATGTTAATTACATAATCAATTGGGAGAAGGTTAATATCGAGTGGACTAAGGTCAGTCACCCTCAAGTCCCAGAACTACGTTCCCCGTAGATTGTAAGTCCCCTATGTGGGCACATTTTAGTAATCACGCCAGTCATGCCTCTATACCTCTGGCACGATATATTGGATCCTCTCGATGGGGCGTATACATCAGACTCCATATTTAGCTCATGTGGTTTTATGTTGATTATTATTAGCTCTCTTATAGTTAGATTCTATTGCATTGACCATGTTATCAGTTACAGTTAGATTTCAGTCTCAACATGCTATAAACTTGGTCATAGCATTCAGTTAGTTCATGTTCAGTATTCTTAGTATAGTATAGTATTATGCTTATCTCTTATCATTGCTCAGATATATCCTTTGGTTCAGTTATGATTATTTGTTCATCTTTATTCTATCTTGCATGCTCAGTACCTTTCAAGTACTGACGCATACTCTGCGCTATGTCTTCTTGTGATGTAGGTTCAAGTTCTCAGATTCCAGATCATGCATAGATCGGTTCCCAATCTTCAGTTCAGCAGCATCACTGGTGAGTACTTATTCATCGAGTACTGAGTGACATGATTATCTTCCTTTGATTTTAGTTTTAGTTTCAGTTTTTGCTGGATTTAGCTGGGGTATGTCCTAAAACTTCTAGTCAGTTAGAGGCTATTTTCAGACATAGTTAGTTTCAGCTTTAGTGTTTGAGTTTTACTTTTCAGTTATTGTCCTAGGATGTTTGAAAAACCACACTAAGTAGAGTCCTTTTCATGGGTGTTAAGTTCACCACATCTAATGAGAAGGGGGCTACAAAGTGTTTTAGGAAAACTTCACTCTCTTTGTTACTCTTATCGTGCATAAGGTATGATCTAATTCCTCATTTCTAACTCAACGTTATGTGTTTTAGATCATGCCTACTCGTAGAGCTTATGCATAGAATGCTAATGCAATTTCTCTGGTCCCAGACCATGAGGTTTTGAATGCAGAGTTTCGGAATGCGATTCAACTTTTGGCTCAGAGTATGACCAACTAGAACAATCAGTAGGTTCCAATTTCTACTAATTGAAATGGTGGATCAGTGGCAGCTAGAGTTTGAGATTTGGTTAGGATGAATCCACCTGATTTTTTAGGGTCACAAGTTGGTGAGGATACACAAAATTTCATTGACGGGGTAAAGAAAATTTTTGGAGTGATGCAAGTGACTGGTAGTGATAGGGTGGAATTGACATCCTACCAGCTTAAGGATGTGGCTCACATAATGTTCACTCGGTGGAAAGACAACAGAGGGTACATTGTCTTTCGTTACTCCCTATATAACAGTTAACTTAGATGTTAGTGCAGAAACTCTCTCAAAACCCTTCTCAATATCTACCCTAGCGGTGACCCAGTTATAGCTAGATGGGTATATAGAAATTGCCCCATCAGAGTCTCTCAGAAAGTCACCTCAGCAGATCTTGTAGAGTTAGAAATGGTAGATTTAAATATCATTCTAGGCATGGATTGGTTACATTCCTATAATGCCTCAGTCGATTGTAGCACTAGGATTGTTCATTTTCAGTTCCCAGACGAACCAATCTTAGAATGGAAGGGTAGTAGATTAGCGTCTATGGGTCGATTCATTTCTTACCTTAAGGCCAGAAAGATGATCTCTAAGGGTTATCTCTATCATCTAGTTTGAGTTAAGGATTCAAGATTCAAAACCCCAACTCTTGAGTCAGTTCCTGTAGTTAATGAGTTCCCGGAAGTTCTTCCAGAAGATCTTCCCGGAGTTACTCCCAAAAGGGAAATCGACTTTGAAATTGATCTCGTTCCAGATACCCAACCTATTTCTATTCCTCCTTACTGAATGGATACAGCTGAGCTTAAGGAATTGAAAAAGACCTTTTAGATAAGGGCTTCATCAGACTCAGAATTTGCCCATGGGGTGCACCAGTGTTGTTCGTGAAAAAGAAAGATGGTTCTCTCAGGATGTGCATTGACTATATGTAGTTGAACAAAGTCACATCAAGAATAAGTATCCCATCCCCAGGATTGATGACTTGTTTGACCAACTTCAGGATGATAGTCATTTCTCAAAGATAGACCTTAGATCCGATTATCGTCAGCTGAGATTCAGAGATAGTGACATCCCAAAAATAGCCTTTAGAACTCAGTATGGTCATTATAAATTTGTAGTTATGTCATTTGGACTAACCAAAGCTCCTACATCTTTCATGGATCTAATGAACAGAATGTTCAAGCAGTATTTGAACTTTTTTGTTGTCATCTTTATTGATGATATCCTCATTTACTTTAGAAATAAGGAAAAACATGCAAATCATTTGAGGGTTGTCCTGCAAACTCTCAAAGATCGCCAGTTATTTCCTAAGTTTAGCAAATGTGAGTTTTGGTTGCAATCTATTTCTTTCCTTGGTCATATTGTGTCTAGCGAAGGGATCCGAGTGGATTCTCAGAAAATAAAAGCAGTGAAACAATGGACCAGACCTACCTCTCTTACAGATATCAGAAGTTTATAAGGTCTAGCGGGATATTACAGAAGGTTCGTGGAAGGATTTTCATCCATAGCCTCTCCATTGACTAAGTTGAATTAGAAAACAGGTTAAGTTTCAGTGGTCAGATGATTGTGAGAAGAGCTTCGCAGAACTGAAAACTAGGTTGAATACAACTCATTTTTTGAATCTACCAGAAGGTTCAGACAATTATGTTACCTACTGTGATGCATACAGAGTCAGCCTAGGTTGTGTGTTGATGAAGTGAGGTAAGGTTATAGCATACGCTTCTAGACAACTTAAGGTACATGAGAAGAACTATTCGACTCATGACCTCGAGCTAGCAGCAGTGATGTTTGCACTTAAGATTTGGAGACATTACTTGTATGGTGTTCACGGACCATAAGAGCCTTCAGTATGTATTCACCCAAAAAGAGTTGAATCTTCGTCAGAGGAGATGGCTTGAGTTCCTCAAGGATTATGATATGAGTGTGCATTATCATCTTGGTAAGGCCAATGTAGTAGTAGATGCTCTTAGCAGACTATCGATGGGTACTGTGGAACATGTAGAGAAAGAAAGAAGGGAACTAGCAAAGTATGTTCACAGGCTTGCTCGCTTAGGAGTTTGTCTTATGAGCATATCAGATGGTGGTGTAACACCTCAGAATGGATCAAAATCTTTATTGGTAGTGTAGGTTAAAGAAAAGCAAGACAGTGATCCTATATTGCTTCAACTAAAGGGTGCATTCCATCAGCAGAGAGTTGATGTTTTCTCCCAAGGGGGAGATGGTGTGTAACACCTCAGAAAACTAGTAGGTCAAACTAGAGCCTTATGACTGAGTTGTTGAGTTTGATGTGGAGTTTTATGTTGTAATGGTTTCCTGAGCTTAGGCTGAGGGGTTTAGTAACGACTCAGAAAATGATAGAGTGAAACTAGAGCCTCATATGTGAATTTGGAGTCGAGAACTTAATGAAATGATTATATTTGAAATGACCCAAAAAGTTCTTAAAAATGTGCTTCGGAAGTTACCGGAAACTTGTTTAGCTGTATATAAAAAAAAATCTGTTTCGTTTTTCGAAAATCCGACTTCATATTCTTGTTTAGGGGG
>JAJOOO010005526.1:0-20226 GCA_029582685.1 Solanum piurae | reverse complement strand
TGGTGAGAAGTATTAAAGGGGACCTGAGACAGGGCGTTCTTCTAGGTTCATTGAACCTGGACGTGATTTGGGATTTGAATGAGAGTCTGATGTGGCGTGATTTCATTGGTTGATCGTCAAATTGTACCTCAGCTCTTCGGTCATGTGGCGGGCCGGCGAGAGAAAGTGAGAGGAGGATTCGTGGGTGGAGAGAGAATAGTCATTTCACACCAGTCAAAAGTTTCTCTAGATTCTGGTTTACATTTCTTTTTTATTTAATGTAATAATAATAATTTTATTTTGAGAAATAAAGATTTGTGGCTCCAGTTGTATATTTTGGGAAAGTTTATATCAACACAATCATTTGGTTCAATATCAAGTAGTATAAACTTTTTGCTATTTATATGGTATGAAAAATATGTATATATGCATTACAATATTCATTTTGATAACTGATCTGGAATTAAAAGATCTTTTATTTACCATTATCATATATACCAAATAGATAGAAAAAGGCGAAACTTGTATATATATGTAGAGGTGAACAAAATTGAATCGAAAATTAAATTAAATTATAAATTGAATCAAATCGGAAAAAAAATTGATTAGTAGTTTAGTTTTACTTGATTTGATATTGAAAAAATCTTATTATACTTGAGCGATTTGGGTTTTTCGCCTAAATTTTGAATGTTGATGAATAGTGGGCTTTGGACATAAAAAATGTGTTCGAAATGAAATAGTATTTGGGGAAAAAAAGTATATTTAAAATTAAGTTATGTTTGGGTATACATATAACTTGAAAATATAGAAGTTTTTGTGAGTGGGAAAAAAATTACAATAATATAATTAAAAATTGATGGGAACTACTTTTTCAAACGCTATTTTGCTTCTCATTTTTTTTTAATGGGTCCTTAAAAGTGAATTCACTTTTTCAAACGCTTTTGACTTCGAACTCAAGAGTATAACCCATTTAGCCATAAAAGTGAATTCACTTTTTCTTTGGAATAATTTTTCATTTTATTTATAAATTAGTGTTTGACTATAAAAATTTTAAATCCAACTTAAAGATATACTTAAAATTTGAAAAACAACTTATACAACTTGTTTTCTATCTTATTTTTCATTTTTAAAATTATATTAGAGTATATTTAAACATAGAACAATATTATTTCAAATATTTTTTATCAAAAATATAATTAATCACAACTCTATCATCAACTCTACCTCCCAAAATTCCAAAACAAGTGGGAAATATTTGGAAACTATGGCCAACAGCCGCTTAGTTTGACTCTAAAAGGACAAGAAGCAGAGTGAATTTCCTCCAAGTTGTTCATAACCAAGAAGTGTGGTGAGTAACCAACATGGGTTGTGGTGCACTGATGAGAGTGTTTCACCCTTAATTAAAGGTATTGGGTTCAAGTCTTGGGTATGAAGAAAATTATGTTGGGAGCGCCACCCCCGAATGGGCTCTGTAGTGTGCGATCTAAATTTAGTCGGGACTCCAATATGGGCTCCGAACACCGGATGGAAAACCAAAAAAAAAAAAAAAAAAAAGTGTGGTGAATATATTCAAAGCTTATACTCTCCTCAAATATGAAAAATAATTTTTAAAAAATTGATTGAATTGAAATTCGATTATTCTAAATTTGCACAGCATAGAACCCATTCAAAAAGAAACACTTCCTAACAAAAAAGAATTTCACAGACTCAAACCCAAGACGTCAAATATACACCATTATTATTTGATCTGTCACATTTAGATGTCCTCCCAAAATGCTCAGTATCTAACAAAGATTCTGATCCACAAAGAATTGGAACAAAAAAAATGAAACTAAAAGAAAAAAGATATGGTAAACGACAATAGTAGTATTATATTCTTATCTTTATAATAATAAAACTTGGATGTTTTCCATCAGCAAGTCTTATTAATATCAACGTCAGGTATCAGAATTTTTTTTTTTAAAAGGGAAAAGATACGTTGGGCTATGGAGTGCCCACTAGCTAATAAAAGTTAGTCCGTAATAATTCATAGAATATATATGCAAGTCTTGCCCTTTAGAATTTCAGAAGGGTTACTTACGAGCACTTTTAATATAGCCTCCACCATATATTAAAATCATGGAAATCAATGATTAGGATTTAGGGGACCTTAATTAAGAATAAGATTGTTCAACTTGATACTCATTACCTTTTCATTATAATAATATATTTTTTTAATTTCAATTTATATGACATTAAGTTGAATGACTATAAATTAAAAAAATTAATAATTGAACTTGATAATTCTTTTAGGGAAAATGATCTGAAAAATACTTCAACTTTGGTCGAAATTGTTGTTACGATATCAAATTTTATGGAGGAACTTTTACCCCCTGCACTATTTAATAGTGTATTTTAAAGGTATATATGTGCCCACGTGGACACGTTACTATTTATAATTATGCAATATTTATGATATTCATATGGCATATATATATCTTTAAAATACACTATTAAATAATGCAGGGGGTAAAAGGTCCTTTCCAAAGTTCGGCATAATTACAACAATTTTAGTCAAAGTTCAGATATATTTCAGACTTTTTTCCCATTCTTTTAACATGTTATAGTATTTATATGACTATGAAACTTTTAAAACATATTTGAAATGTAATTTATTTTTTTAATGTAATATGTAAAGAAGAAAGTAACTTTAAAATAAAAAGCCAGATAAATATACATGATTTTTTCAATATTGTTAGATCGGAACAAGATATGTTAATCCCTTTCTCCATTTAAGTGAACATTGATTATATTACAAAAGAATCAAATTATTTGAGTTGAAAGATTGGATGGCTAGTGATGATCGAGTTTGGGTTGTTTCATGAGCTGATTTTAAGCTAGCTTTTGCTCTGCCTTAATAAATCTGAAAATAATAGACAAAAGATCCATTTTTTTTCTATTTAAATCTTCTATAAAGGAAACTTTTTCTATATATATAAAATTAAATCCATAATTACAAAACATAGCAGGAAATGAGACCCTTTCTCTGATTTTCCAAGTAAAACTCAAGGACTTCTGAATTATTATTTTTCATGATTTAGAGCATGTTTGGATTGACTTAAAAAAAGTAACTTTTGAGTTAAAAATAAAAATTCAAACTTAAATGACTTTTAAGTCAAAAATAAAAAGTAGGGGTAGACCTACTTTTGGTTTTTAACTTATTTTAAGTTATTTTTAACATTATCAAACACTTCCTAACTTATTTTGAGCCATTTTTGACTTATTTAAAGTTATCTTTATATTTGTCAAATACTTTCAGAAGTTAAAAACTGACTTAAAAGTAGATTTGACCAACTTTTAAGAGAGTGTTTGAATTGACTTAAAAGTTTGTCAAACCTACTTTTAAGTCAGTTTTTGACTTTTGGAAGTGTTTGGCAAATATAAAAAATAACTTAAAATAAGTTACGAATTGTTTGGCAAGGTAAAAAATGACTTAAAATAAGTCAGAAACCAAAAGTAGGTCTCCCCCGACCTACTTTTTATTTTTTGACTTAAAAGTCATTTCAGTTTGACTTTTTATTTTTGACTTAAAAGTTAATATTTCTTTTAAGCCAATCCAAACGGGCTCAATCAGTTCAAACACCCTCTTAGTGGTTCAAACATACCAGTCTCATCTGGCACAAAACGTATTAGAATTCTGGCCCAAAATATCTGTGTTATGGCCCAATCCTTCCTCCTTAATTAACGCATCAATTTAAATTCGAAAATATTTATACAATTATATCATTTATAAAGTAATTACATGTAAGATTCTACGATAAATATTAATCGATAATATGATAGAATTGGGAACTAAATTTCTATTTATTTTTCTCGTTATATATCTTTCTTTTAATAAGTATTTCGTTGCAACAAGGCATTAGCCAAATAACAATATTCTCGCTCTCCTTCTCTTTTCTCAAATCATTGCAATGAATAGTAATTAGACAAACTATAATTATGGTCCATGCTCGGGTTGTTTGTGAAAATTTCTCAATTTTTAAAGGAACATCACATATTTTAATATGATCAATTATATGTTACACATTACAAACTCAAAATTTCTCACAAGCCTTAAAATAACCATCTAAGAGATTGATCATATTTTATTCACATCACATATTTTGATTAAGGGTTTATTTATATATATATATATATATATACACACTGGAGGTTATAATTAGGGATGACAATCGGGCGGCGCTAAGCAGGTTGAGCTTAACCCACAAATTTTTAAACCCTCTGGCTCCACCCTGCATAGCAACTTTTTTTCATTTTCAACCCACCTCACCCGCTCCGCATAGATTCGTCCCGCATAATTTTTTTAGATATTTTCTTTTTCTAGTTAAGTTTAATACTAAAAGTTAAATTTATAAAAATAAATTCATTTTTCATTAAGTTGTATTAGTTTAATAGATAATTACTTAAAAAATTATTTTTTAGAGGTCAATTGGGAAACATGCAAGAAATTGTATTTTTTTTATTGAACCATTTTCATTTACTATCTTGAATATTTTAGTAGCTTTAAATAAATTACTTAATAAATAATGCTCTACCACTCTTATAATATGTAAAAAGTTAAAATTAGTTCGAACCCGCATAAAATTACATAAACCCGCAATCCACCCAACCCGCAATAGTTTTAGAAAAACCACTTCGATCCGCCTCACATTCCTTTCATCTCGCACAACCTTAAACCCACCCTTAGCCTTAAACCCACCTCGCCCCCATTGCCATGCCATACTAGTAATAAGTATTTTTTTCCGGAGATCCAAATATGTTAAAAGTTGTTAAATTAATCACTTACGCCTCACTTTCAAGTAATGCAAGAAAAGATGTATAATTTGGGTTGTAAATAATTTTTGAAATTCTTATACATATAATCCTCTTGTAAATCCAAAGTTTATACTATAATTTTAATAGAAAAACAGCCTAATTATACAACTATTTCTACCATATTACTAATTCTCGAAATAATTACGTATTATTTCACTAACTAATAATTTCATATGTATTAGATTTCAAGTCAGATACACTTGAATACATGTATTTTTACTATCATATACATTTTATATAGGGAGAGAGGCAAGCGAGAGAGTCATTGTATCATAAATACATGCGAAAACACTAAATACATATATATGGGATACTAGACACATTATGAAACTTAGATGCATAGGGAGAGAGGAGAGCAAGAGTTACTAGATACATACGAATCTACTTGGATATATTGTATTTAGAGTAAATTGCACTTAATTTTGATCTCATGTATCAGAGATACATATATCTGGACGTGTCAAATATATATATATGGGACCAAAATTTGACACAAATAGTAATTTCGAAAAGTCAAAAGAGACGTAATTAAACTCTAAACTAATAAAATTTGTATTGTTTGCTCGTTTTAATATACTCTACAGACTACAAAGGAATGAAAGCTATGGCCTATGCATAAAAAGTCCAGACACAATGTGGGGTGTGAAAGGTTATAATTTATGCAATGACAGCTTTTATTGATCAGACATGAAGTTGAAGATGATGACCCACCATTCTAAAGTTGATTCCAATTATTTTCACGTGTTTTATGTTTTGTGATTTTTGTAACCTCCCTATTTTTCACCTTAAATATCATACAATTTAATAATTAAATATAAAAATATAACATGAAATTAATGATATTAATAAATGTCAAATTTTGTTTAGAATATATTATAATTCTTACCAAATTTGGAGAGTAGTTTTCTAAAATTAGTTGACTTAACTATGACTATGATATTTGCTAATATAATATAATCTTGACCTCTAAATTTTAAATATGACATATGTCTCTAATCTAGACGTGCACTTGACGAAATAGAGGGGAGCCGAATCCATCATGAAGCGGTCTTTGACACTGGTTGACATGTCAATTTCATTCTGAATTCTACGGTAATACTATTAAATAGACAACGTTCCAAAGAAAATGGGTCTCACATTCAAATTTTATTCTATGCATTATGCATAATATGGTGGGTAGTTATATTCTCTTAATTAATATCGAAAAGATAAAAAAATTGTCTCCATTTTTTAAAATACCAATTAATCATTTTGAATTACTTAATTTTAATAAGAATGGCAATTAAATGAGTAACTAAGTAATTTGAATTATTCCATTCGTTTACTTTTACTTGTCACTTATTCTTAAAACACATTTTCATTTTTACTTGTCACTTTTGATATATTAATAAAAAACAATTACAATATTATTTTTTTATGTTTTACACTCAGTGTTAAATCTTTATTTTCCAAATCATTTTTCAAAATCTAATAGTAAACATTATTTAATTATAGTAATAATTATTTTCATAATGTCTTATAAACAGTAGGAAGCAAAAAAAAATTAAAAATAGTGGGGGAAAAAAGAGTTTTGCAGCATATTATTGGGTTTGGAGTTCCAAATTCTAACAAAAATTTAAGTCAGGACAATTGTGCTGCCACGTCAGAAGCAGTAGGTGTTAAATACTGTCACTCGTAACTTAAAAAGAATGTATATTAGTTTGTTTTATTCAATGAAATATTGACATGTCAAGCCTTCATGGGATTTTTCGTCTTTTAACTCACCTCTCTCATACAGCACCCTCTAATATTCGACCACGTGTTCTCTCTCTGTAGTACCGACCGCGTAAGATCACAGCACAATTTCATTCAGTATAAATTAGCACCATCTTCTTGTTTCTAGGTTGTTCAAATCGATTATTCACTTTACCAGTAGTGATCACTCTCTCTCAATCTGGTAACACTTTCCTCTCTCTCTCTCTCCATTTTTTTCTTCAATTTAGGGTTTTACTATGCTCTTCAATTCTTGATCGCAAATGTGAATCTCTACCGGAACTATTTAAAGGTTAAAATAATTGTAAGAATTTCTAGTAAATGCTTCATTCTTCGAAGATTTGTAGGGATTTTGTGATAAAAAATAGTGACTTCTGTATGATTTGTGTTTTTTGTTGTTTGTTTTGAGCTTCATTTCTTTCTTAGAATCTACTATTTTTAATTGAAGTAGAACATGGCGGAAGCTAGTGCACCAGCTGTACCAAGTACTGAGTTGTTGGAGTGGCCAAAGAAAGATAAGCGCAGAATGCTGCATGCTGTATATCGTGTCGGTGACCTTGAGCGCACCATCAAGTAGGTGGTTAGATGTGATGAGATTCTTTACTAGTGTTGATCTTGTTTTCTTGGTTAGATAGTAATAGTATCTTCTTATTGTTGTTAGGTTTTACACAGAATGTTTTGGGATGAAAGTGTTGAGGCAGAGAGATATTCCAGAGGAGAAGTATTCCAATGCTTTTCTTGGTTTTGGCCCAGAAGAGTCTCACTTTGTGGTGGAGTTGACATATAGTAAGTTTAAAGCTGTTTTTTATGTCTGTTACAACTTAAATTTGGATTCTTAATTCTAGATAGCCCCTCCTTATCAATTTCATGAAAGAAAAAGATTTGGGTCATCTCTCTATGGAGTTCATGCCGTGTGATAAGCCTCTAAAGAAGTGCGAGCGTTGAGATTTAGCCACTCATCTTAGAACTCCCTTGCCTTAAAATTACAGGGATTTGTTGTTCTTGCTTTGTTCTCTGGGTTTTCTTTGGGGGGTGGGGGGAGAGTTGGAGAATAAAGCATACATAACATTGTTAGGATACTCGGTATATGGTCCGGTAGAGAGCTTCTTGGAGGAGGGGATGCCAGGAAGTGACTTGATTTTACTGAACCAAAGGCACATTATTTGGTTAAGGAGCATAGATTTTAATAAATAGTTTACCTATTATCCAACACCAATAATTGAATTATATACCGTACCTTGAAGCGTAAATTTCAAATCTTACATAGATACCATTGTACAGATTATGGAGTTGATAAGTATGACATTGGAACCGGCTTTGGGCATTTTGCTATTGCCACACCAGATGTAAGTAATTTTTGGTAAGCAAAATTATGTGCACCATTTATTTCTTCTAATTGTGCTGTGTTCCTCCTTTTCTTAAGGTTTACAAACTGGTTGAGGAGATAAAGGCTAAGGGTGGAACTGTCACAAGGGAGCCTGGTCCTGTCAAGGGTGGATCTACTGTTATTGCTTTTGTCAAAGATCCAGATGGCTACCTATTTGAAATCCTCCAGAGAGAGTCTACTCCTGAACCACTTTGCCAAGTGATGCTTCGTGTGGGGGATCTTGAACGCTCTATCAAATTCTACGAAAAGGTGACTTCTCTTATTTATATTTGCTCTTTTTTAGATATCCTTTTGTGTTATATCCTTGATTTGCTAAATGCAAACTTCAGACAGAAATTTCCAGCATGAAATGAAAAGAAGACGCTTGTCATTTTTATGGACATATGCATTTGTCTCAAATCTAGTTTATACAATACACCAAAAGCAATGCAGCAACAACAACTAAGCTGAGTCCCAAACAAGTTGTAGCTATCACCCATATGAAATTTTTTCTTCCATTGTGCCCTATTTTTAGCTAAGTCTGTATTGATACGAAACATTTGCAGGTCTTTTGAGACAACTTTTTCTCATGTAATTTTAGGTCTAACCCATATCCTTTTAACACTTCACTTTCCATAGTTTCACGCCTACGTACCCGTGCATCTATAGGTTGACACAGAACATGTCCAAACCATCTCAAGAGACCTTCTAGCAATTTATCCTCAATGTGTACAACTTGCAGCTTCTGGAAAATGCAGTCATTTCTAATCTGGTTTGAACGCACATCCAGCTTAGCATCCACATCTCTGCAACACTCATCTTGTGGATAAATTGGACTTTAACAACCCACGTTCTCTACCGTATAACATAGCCGGTCTTATAGCTATTCTATAGAACTTACCTTTTACTTTGGTAGGTATCCTTCTATCACATAACACCCCGGTCGCACCTTTCCATTTCAATCATCTGGTTAATCCTTTCGAGTAAGAATCATCTGGTTAACCCTATGAGTAACATCTTCATGTCACTCCATTCTCTTGAAACAATGAGCAATAATTTCTTTTATTTCAAACCAAAATAGTGATAGCATTGGATTAAACATGTTCATGGGGGCTAAACCCTTACTTTTCTTAAGCCTTAATCAATTTGGCCCTTCAAATTTGTCCAAGGTATACCCACTGTGATAAGAATTCCCAAAGAAGATAATTGCAATGCATTCATAGTTGTTGCTCTTTGTAATGGTGTTGTACGCATGATGTCTTTAGAAATGAATACATGTCAGCTTGGGCCATATTGTAATTATCTATGCTGTATTTTTTCAATCTACAGGCACAGTGTGCAATTTGTGGTTTGACAGAGTTTGTCTTTGAATGCAGGCACTTGGGATGCAAGTGGTGAAGAAAGTTGATAGACCAGAGCATAAGGTATGCTTGATTGGTTTTTTGAAACTATAAGCTAAGTTTGATTATTCTTTTGCTAGCCTTGGAGCCCAGATTACATATACAATAACTGATTCTTATCTTTTATGCTTGTACAGTATACCGTTGCTATGATGGGATATGCTCCAGAGAACGAGACGACTGTTCTTGAGTTGACATACAACTATGGTGTGACTGAATACACAAAGGGAAATGCTTACGCACAGGTTGATTTACTAGCATGCATATTTTCTCCTCATTTCAATTCTTTTATCCCCTTTTTGAGTAGTGTGAAAGAGTGGGCATACTACTCGGGAATTCCTTCCAACCAAGTCTCGGATCCTTTTCCTTGTTCTCACTCAAGGAATGATCATTCAATTCTCTTGACTCTCCATTTCCTCTTCTTCGTATTTTTTTTGGTTGTGTGTGAGAGGCAGAATCCATGTTTTCTGACCAAAGATAAGAATATAAAAGCCTTATATTCTCTTTCTTGATTGAAATTCACTTGGAACTGTCATTGGTATCACCATGATCAACGTTTAACCATGTACTTATTTCAAACATCTTTGAGGCTGAACTTTCATGTGATTTTGTTCCAGATTGCAATAGGCACTGATGATGTCTACAAAAGCGCTGAGGTTGTCAATCTTGTTACCCAAGAGGTCGGAGGAAAGATAACTAGACAGCCAGGATCAATTCCTGGACTCAACACCAAGATAACTTCTTTTCTGGATCCAGATGGCTGGAAAACAGTAAGTGTCTGGCTATCACATGCTGTATCATTGTTTTTCTGCCCTTTTGCAAGGCATGTAATTAATGGGATATGAGCTCACTTTCTGTGTCCTTACCTTTGTTGTGTTTATGCGTAGGTGCTGGTTGACAATAAGGATTTTCTGAAGGAGCTAGAATCGTCCAAGTAAAGAGGTCAAGAAGATGCTTGGTCGTATTTTACTAGATATGAATAAATAATCTGCTGTGGTGTTTATCTTCACATGCAAACTAATGCATATGTCTAGCAACGTAATCAACTACTCCTTTAAGCACTTTTCCAGACATTTTCGTGTGTTACAATACGAATATGACATCTCTGACTTGCTGAGACCTATTCACCTTTTGAGTTTCTGTGTATGTATGAAATTATCCCATCAGCAAGTGCAAACATGAAACCTTTCATTCATCATGGCTATATACTCTATTATCTTTGCGTTACCAATTAGGACCAGTACAACAATAATTTTGGACAGAGAAACAATCAAGCAGATTAAGGTCTCATTTATTTTTATCAAGATTAAGACGTACTAAAATTTAAATGTCTGGATATTGAATACACATTTAAATACTTGGGATCGTTTGGTGTGAGGGATTAAAATAAATAGTGATGGGATAAAATTATTGTATCTTGTTTGGTTGTCATGTTTGAGATAAGTTATCTCATCATTTATATTATAGTGATGAGATAAGTTATTCCAGGATAACTTGTTCCCAACCAAACGACCCCTTAATGATTAAATACATGTTGTCTTTTCAATAGAATGTGTAAAAATTAGTAATAAATATAAATATTTGATTAATTTAATGTTATATAACTAAATTATTTAATTTTTTTTTTATATATGGTGTAGTAATGGTAATGGTGTGTGTCGAGTGGGTAGTATCTTGTTGCATAGTGATTGACCGTAATAGTTAATGGTGGTGACGGTGAATGAATGATGATTAGCGATATATAGTGATGACTAACTATGGTGATGAATAGCTAAGAGGTAGTTGTGGCCGATAGTAAGGGTGTATCAAGTGAGTAGTGATTACGGTGGTTAATTGTAGCTAAGAATGCACGGTGATCGATGAAAGCAGTAGATGTGGCTGATAGTAAGGGTAGTGACTGATGAAAGTGGTAATTGTGGCTAAAGATAATGGTTGGGAAGTAAAAAAATCTTTAATAGACGTCTAAATGATATTAAAAACTTGTTATAGATTTAATAATCCAAATCTATTTAGATTAATTAAGTGATTGTAAAATAAGAAAAAACAAAATGTATTTGATAGTTAAGACCCGAACGATTACAATTCCACCTACAAAACACACAAACTTAATGACTGGATCTAAATAATTAAGATTAAAACCTTCGTTAAATGGGGCCTAAATAGATATCATAAACATAATAGGGGTATTTGAATATAAGTACTGAAGTTAAAGATGTATAACACAAGGGCACTGGATACATCAACAAGTGCATCCTTTTCCTCAGCAAAGGGGGAAGGCTCTAGATAAACAATTTGCCCATTGGACAAAAGCTACAGGTGAAGCAATAGTTAATTGCTATCCTGAGATTTGCTAACAGCTAGCCTAGAATAATAAGGGGGTGGGGTGTGAACTGAACCAACAAATTTTCTAAAATGCAGATGGAAAGAATATGAGAGCACAGGGCAGCCGCAACTATGGCCTACAGGACTGGAAGTTCCCAGCAGATTAATACACATACAACAATTTGAAGTTGAATCTCCTGTAACATACTTTTGGAAGGTAACCAATCATAGATTTGTGTCCATGGGATAGCAGCCAAGAACTCGAATGAATCTTGCAAATTCCTGCATTGAAGAAACATTAAGAGATTTAGAAATGTGGTCTTCAAATCCTGCCAGCATGGCAGACCATAATATACAAGCTACAAAGAGAGGATATCAAATAGGAGGAAACACAACAGCAATATGCCTCAATCCCAACCAAGTTGGGGTCGGATATAGGAATCTGCACTGTCCACATTTGGAAATGTGTGTGTGTCTATATATACACATACCAACAAGTTTCTACAGCACAAAAAGGAATAGGAGACAACCAAAGAAATAGCACATGATGTTGAGTTCAAGCCTGTTGCCCAGAACTCTAAAAACAAGAAAGGCAAGAAGGCAACATCTGATGTTGATATTAATAAATAGTAAATGCATTTGGAAGATCAAGTGACAAACAGGTGGCACAAGATAGCAATTTCAACAGCAACAAGACAACACATGTAGATGGTAATAGAGCTACCTTAGCAACTTGTTTTCTGGCTGAGGGGTCATATAAGAGATAGTTGTACTAACCTGAAGATGCTCAAGAGCATATTGAGCACGAGGGTCTGCCATCGATGCTTCAAAGTCAATGTAAAAGAGGTAGTCAAAGTACCTGCCATCAAAATTTAGTCACTTTCGTAAGTTCCACAGCAACACGAGTAGGCCAAGTTCATGAAAAGAGGCAACATGTGCCGGTGTAAACATAAAGGATCATCTTGCACTTGTTTCTTCAGCCAGAAAAATTAAGGGACTGGAGCTACTGGATGTTGTTCAATCTTGCTATGACTAAACAACATCTATGGTTTGGAAAAGTGGGAAAGGAAACAATTTTATAATAAAGAGAAGGTAGTATTGTCAAATAAATATATGGTTTGAAAAGGAAGTGGTGAGAAACTAAAGATGGTCACATTAATGGGTGCAGTTATCCACCCTAATTCTTTTGCTTCTTCCATTAAACAAGGATGAACACAAATTCAAAACTCCCAATTCCACCCTTCTCTTCCCCAGTAAAGTTAAAAGGATAAACAAACACAGCCATCTCAATGACTTGTGCGATACCCTTTGTTTTCAAGGCACTTGAACTATTTTTTTGTTCTTCTTTTTTGGCTAAGCTTTAGGCACTTGAACAATTTATAAAGCCATATATATATATATATACCATTAACATGTTTGACAAACAGAAAATTAGAAGTACACTATGCTATCAAGGACCTCTATAGTAGCATATCAAGCCTATACCAGAAGACTAAATTCACTAACTTGTAGATCCATCTTTCCTCCAAATTATGTTGCTTTATCTACATGCTTCAGTAATCACAACCTTGAAGAAGGATTGTGCCATTGTGGGGCATGGAGTGGACAAGGTCATAATAACGAATATATTGTAGGAGGGAGAGAACCAGTTAAATGCACCTACCAACAATTTTTATTTTTTTTCAGAATTGCAAATGAAACAAAGGAACATGTTTGACGGGAAGTGTTTTCCTAGAAAATGTTTTCTACTACTTATTTTTGTTGTTTGGTAACTAAGCAGAAAATATTGTTCTAAAATCATTTATACATAATCTAAGGAAAATACTATGGGATGGGTGTGGGGATAAAGGTGGGCTGGTGGGGTGGAGGAGGACAGTGGTTGGGGTGTTAGGAGTGTGGAGGAGATAATGAGCCTGCATTGCCGCTCATGGGATTTGTTTTCCCTACTCTCACCAAGAAAGTCATTTTCCTAAAAAAATTATTTTTCAAAACATTTTGACCAGCCTAACACGAGTAAATTGGAAAACATTTTCTGTAAAATGCTATCCTCGACCAAACACATCCAAAAAGATGATTTTTACATAATCACTTTTTTCTTTAAGAAGAAATTAACTAAGTTGTGGGCGTAAAGCCAACTTTGAATGTTGAGAGAACTATTAAACTAGTAGGAGTCGGCTAGATGAACCCGATATATCCATTCCACTCTATTCATGAATTCAATATTTAAAGGATTCACAAACAATATTGAATTCAAGAATGCCACCATCAAACTCAATACATCAACTTTTACATTGTCTTTTAACCCACTGAAACACTCCTCTATTTGGATGTGGGATTAGCTGTACTTTGCGAAACTCATACACGGAAAGTTCTGAACAGTGATAACAAATAATGGTAATGGAAACCAGGGATTATAACTCAAAGATATCCAGAGTGGAAAAGATAAATTAAACAAAGCCGACATGGTTTCAGTCAGTAACTATTCCACAGTGCTTAGTGCAATAAACAGATTTAAGACTCACTTGGCACTTCCTTTGTTGGAGTCATCTACTACCCTTAAAGGGCGCTTCTTTTGCGGTCGGCTCTCGATCTGTATGAATGCAGCAGAACATGTATCAGAGCCTTTTAACTAGAGAAGGGAACTACAAAAGCATTTCCAACAGAAATACCTTTGTTAAATTGATCTCTCTCAGAGCAAAAACTGCTAAGGCCTTGAATAGAACTCCAGGTCCTTCTTCCAGAGTGAAGACAATGCTAGTCTAGAAAATGTTGGGGAAATGAAAGGGAACATCAATTTTTTGTATGAACAAAATAAGTTCGATAAAGAAGAAATATGATATTACCTTATACGGCCTATCAGTTCCTGAAATTATGGGCTCCCTTGCTAGTATCAGAAATCTGGTGATATTATCTGGATCATCCTGGTTATTGGGTCATTCAATTAAAATCACATTACTGAAGTTTCACAGCAGATTATAGCAAATAGATTTGGCTAATTGTTTTGCAGTTTTTAGCTGCACCAGCTTGGTCAAGAGTAGAACCAAGTTGATAAAAACGCTAAAGCAAAGAAAAGAACCCTTCAGTGTGGCCCAGTGGTTTGGGTTTGGAACTTCTATGTTGGAGGTCTCAAGTTCGAAACAATTTGCCAGCGAAAACAAGGGGTTTGCCTTCTGGGTCGAGCTCGTCGCACCAGGCTTGCCTAGAGCAGGTTACCTCCCTTGTGTGGTTTGCGAGCTATTGCATAGGAGCGGAATTTTTACCCCGTGCGCACCCAAAGGGTAGCGATTGTGGGTTTCCCTTGTCATCACAAAAAAAAAGAAAAAAAAAGAGAAAAGACTTATAAATTAAATATCTTCTATGGTTCAGAACATATAGGTCTCAGACTGCCTTAATAACTGTGATGTTTGGTGTCCGATACAAGTGTAGATCTAGAGGCCAGATTCGTCATCACATAAATTTCAGAACTTGACTAAATTATTTTAATAAGTTTAGTCAACAATATAATATGCCTCGATTTCTATTTGATTAAGTTAAATGGCTATTGATTATTGTGTAATTATGATGAATTTTTACATTCAATTAGTTAAATATTCAAAGTTTACTTGTTACTATTCAACTTCATTGATGGGGATAAAGTTTAGAAAATTCGACACGTGTGCAGTGGCATTTTTGGAGGATCCGACTTAGCTTAATAAGGCAGTCGTAGTAATAAACACAAAGACACATCATGCTAAAATTTCTACTAGCCCATCCCATTGTTGTCAAAGACGTGCTTAAGCCCTATAGCGAGGCTCAAAACTTGTTGAGCACTTCGTCTTGCTTAATGTGTGCTTCAGTGTCGTCTTAGCCTTAAACTAAACATATATATTTGTTTTTTTCTCCCTTGGCGGTTATTTCATTAAAGCTCACACTTTATTTGTGCTTAAAGCTCCAACTGACCTTAGAGCTTTTATGTCCTTTTTTTATTTTGACAACACAGGCCCATCCAGACAAGTTTTAGTTGTTATCTTGTAACTGCACAAACCAAAGACGACTTCTTCACATACTGAAATTCACATAATTCCACTCAAAGTATCCAAAGCAGATTAGAGGAAGAGAAAAAGTCAGGAGGGAGAGGAGAAAAGCATGTAGAAATAAGAGTACCAATGTTCCCCTAATCTCCTGCAGCAGAACACAGAGCAAAAAATGAAGCTCAAAAGATTCAAATACAGCTATGAATTTGAACTCAAACTTAGAACCATTATTATCTGCAACCAAAATACCTATATTGGTGCTGAGTTTATGACAAGGAAGATATTTGTGATCTTGGAATAACGCCATACCCCAATCACCATCTTCGTGGTTTAACATTTTTTCACTGGCCATTGACCTACCATACTCCTAATTTATCTGGGTTCACAACCAGCTAGGCGAAGCATACATGGGTGGAGTTGAGCCCAAACACATACAGATATGAAATATTTTAGCAGACTGGTTCACAGTTGAAATTGCCTCTAAAAATTCATTATTTATTTTCCCAGGTTTACCAAAATGAAACACCCTAATTTTGACACCATGCAAGTTCCTTAAAGGAAATGTATTTGCTGCTCATTACAGGCTGGATGAACAGTAAAATGGAAAATGTTTCTTTATAAGCCAAGATTAAATCAATAAATATCCATGATCTGTTTCTCATCATTCTATTCAATCCATAAATTATAAATAAAGAATAAAAAATAAATCCATCCATCCATGTTGCTAGCTCTTAATCTTGAAATTGCTTATGGTTCCATGTGAAGATAAAGACAAAGAGTGAGCAAAGTGCAAACTATACCTTCTGGAAACCACATATCACATTTATAACAGTTCTTAGATAGGGATAACTACAGTGAGGAAACATGAAAGTACCAGAAACTATCGTAGGTTTCCCTATCAAAGATAAGCCACAATCTTCAACAAAATTATTGGTCGATAGGCAAACTATGCAAATGCTATTATTTTATGAACATGTAAGCACACTGGATATTCATACACTCAAGTCATGATTGCCCACAACGTTGGTGACGTGGGCTCAAGAAATAAATTATTAAAAAGACAATCAAGTGCAATTTCAAAAGATGCAATATGACATGGAGTAAATACAAAAGGGAGAACCTCAGAAATGCAAAATCCTAACCTGAATTCTTTCAGCAAGAATGCTGAGCCCGTAAATCTCTGCAGCTCGAGCACTTGCAACTGCTCCAGTATCTCTTGTTCCTTCAGATGCGACAATCTGTTGAGGTGTCAAATAATGTGGAAATAAAACCCGCTGGGGATGAGAAAATTTAATGGAATACCTGTGCAGCACTGGAAGTATCATCACTACTGAGCCTTGCAACGCCTAACTCATTCAACATAATGTTGCATTGTTCAAGTGCCTGAAAGCAAGTAATGGTTGTATTAGCATTTACCAAGTAGAAATGGAAGCAATATATATTCGATGTGCAAAACTAAAGGAAGTAGCTGTTTCTATAATAATTTATCAAAAAGGAACTCATGTCTAACTCAACCCAAAAGCTAATTCAATATTTCTACATCTTTTTAGATTAACGAGGAGAAACATCAGATTCTTCTGAATAATGAAATAAACAATAACCTGAGGGTGGCTCACGACGCGCTTTAATTCCTCTTTCCTGATTCCTGGCAAGCCCAAAAGGCAGTGGTTAACAAGCAACTGAACTTCTCCCACAATATGCAGCCTATGCCGAAGGAGTAGATCGTAGTTACGGTGGATGCTCCCGGCAACTGAATTTTCGATTGGGAGTACAGCTTTGTCTACTAACCATAATTCAACCGCCTGAGAAAGGAGAACTAATACTATAAAGGTGTGAAAAAATGCAAAATATCTTCAGGAACAAAATCACTTTGGTTTAAAAACACAAATACCTTAAATGCAGCCTCAAACTGATCACATGGGACAGGTTCACATTTCGGGTATGCTTTAAGTGCAGCTGCCTCACTATATGCACCTGGAACTCCCTATGTTAGATAAAGAAGATTAGTTTATAAGGAATCTCACTTAAGAAAGGAGTTAAAAAGTTAAGAGCATGGAGGTTCTTGTTGTCTACCTGATAAGCAATTCGCACATTTGAACCATCATGCTGACCACTAGAAAGATATGTCGCAGATAAGGGTTCTGCAATGAAAAAAAACGTGTGCCTCATGATGTAGACAAAATGGAGCACAAGAACTCAATTTACCAAATATTTATTGTGTTGGGATATTTAGCCAAAGGTTTTTTTGTGGTTTCATCCATGACAAAATATAGATTACTATTAACCTATTATCTTCCATAATAGTTGTGGAGTAAATGAAATCTAAACAAGGCCATTTACAGAAAATGCACAATGTTTTCTACCAGATATTTCTTTTCTTGTTCACTATCAACAGAGGCAACAATTTGAAATTATATTTACTCCTAAGTTAAGTAGCTTTGTGGATGCTGAAAACACCAAGTCACAAATTTGGAGAAACATGTCAAATGCATGTCACAGGAAGAAACACCATGACACAAAAATGGCACTCAACAGGATTTGAACTATAGTTTCGCTTATGCATTCGGCAGAACCCATAGCTTTGCCCAGAACCTGTATTTGTGTCTAAACATTCACTTAATTGTACAAATAATTTATCCAAAACCCAAGAAACTGCTTTATCTAGAATCTACAACCCATAAACTCAAAATAGTGGCTCCCACTTTTCGCCCTCAGGCAACTCGCTATTAGCAGATTCTTGCACAGACTGTCACATGTTATGTACAAAATATAAGAGAGCCCATAAAAAGAAAGCTAATTATCACACACATAATTGGATCTTTAAGACAATGACATGAACTAAAAAAAGTTTCAACTTTAGGCAAAGATCAATCTTTTCATCCAATTCTACCACAAAAGACCTCCATCTTTAGCATTCTATAAAGGAAAAAAAAAACAAGTCTTTTCTGATTCTGTTAGAATCCCACCAAAAGTACTTCATTATTATTCTAAATTTGTCTCAAAACCCTATTAGACATTAAAAAAAAATTCTGAAATCACACAAACTAAATTAACAAAACATTGACAGAAAAAAACCCAAAAAGAAAAGAAAAAAAAACTGACTTGGTAAAGATTGTAAATCCCTATGAAACCCTTTTGACTGGATGATTTGGGTTTCTTGAACAGAAGCATCCCCAGGTGGTGCCAATGGCTGTTCATCTTCCACAGGAGTGATAGCTCTTTCAGTCTCAGATAACAAAACCAAACATTCCCATTTCTTATGGGCCCTGAGATTCAAGAAAATTGATCCAGAAAGCTTAGACCCATACCCCAATTTCAAAGATTGAGGATAAGTACAACAATGCTGCTGATTGGTACAACATGCCCAAATTGGCACAAGTTTCAAAGCCATGGTTTAAGTGTACCAATAGTCCCAATGTGTATAAGCATATAAATTCAGACACATCAGACAGTGTTGTATGTTGTTGTTTTTTAATGAAAACTTCAATCCATCCTAAGAGAAAGGCGGATTCTTGGAAAAACTGAAGAGCAAATGTTGAAACGGTGGGGAAGTAGGTAAGCAGAATGTTGGCAACACGTTTTCAATTGTGTTGAACTAAAAAAGAAGAGGAAAAGAGTATTAAATGTTATATTAATTTCAATTGTGTTGAACAAAAAGAGGAAAAGAGTAATAAATAGTAAGTATATTATTAGTACTACTGATATCAGATTTCATTAAAAATAAAATCCATTTAAGCTCATTGTTTTTAGTGAGGTGATTATTAGAGAGTGTTAGATATTTGATTTATCGTGAATTATTAATTTCATTTTTGAATTATTGATAGTCTTAAAAATATTTATTTATTTAACTGAATGAACTTATATCCATGATTTTGTAACATGAGTAAACTACACTCCTAAATTCTCGTTAAGCTTAGGAGTTGTTTTCAACATTTCTCTCGGATTTTTATTAAGAGTTAGCTTCATGCTTCTACAAGAATTTAATATCACTTGCTATATCTTTTGCAAATTGGGTGTAAACCTAAGTTTAGTTGCTATATCTTTTGCAAATTGGGTGTAAACCTAAGTTTAGTTAGTCAAGTAGAATGATGTTTTTAAAATTATCAATAATTTAAGAATGAAATTAATAACTCACATCAAATTTAGGGTGTTTTTTATATTTTTTCCCTAATCTAAACTGCATTGTATTATCACTAGCTTCCACTTTTATTTTGTTAGGTAGTAGGTAAAATTTCAAAGATTTATGTCATTAGTTTCTCTATTTTATATTTTTTTTTAAACTTAGAGAAGGAATATTTCCAACAAGCTAAGTTTTTTTTTCTTTTTTTTAGGAGGGTTGGGGTTGGGTAACCTTTTCTTTTCATGTTTGAGGTTAAAAAATAATGATTAAAAAATGAAATAGAAGCGATATCTATACGCCAAAGCTAGTGTAGACCTAAACGTATTCAATTTTAGTTAAGATCTTTATGAAAACTTCTTGATTTCTTTATAAATAAATATTTGAAAGTTTATAGGATATTCGAGATGACTCTCAAAAATG
>JAJOOO010005524.1:0-11794 GCA_029582685.1 Solanum piurae | reverse complement strand
AATAAACCCTTTGTTCTTGACCCTAGCTTCAACCCTAGCTTCTTCTTCAATGGATGTTCTTCTTTGAGAGAGAAATATTTGAGAGAGGAGTGATTTGGGGTTTTGAATTTAGTCTAATCTAAAGTGACTTAAAACTAAGGGGCATATACTTAAAATAGTCTAAAATAGTTTAATAAAATACATACAAAACGACCCCCACTTAAACCTAGTCGAATAGGATTTTACTTAATTGTCCTCAACTTGGCTTCTCCGTCCTAGGCACCACGGCCACTTGGACGGTCCTTGAAGGTCACCACGGTCCGTGGTGGTTACTGTGGTCCATGGACCAGTAGCTCTCCCAACCCTTTTTGGCCCTCAACCACCCTAATTTGCTAAGGCACCTTCACGGGCACTTTGACGGGCCATAGTCAAGCCAACGGCTCGTGAAGTGCCTCGTGGACTTGGGGCAGTGTCTAGGACTCTAGGCCTGGTATCCCAAGTGTCTAAGGAGTCTTCAAGGACCACTTCACGGACCATGGTCCACACCACTGGTCGTGCAGGTGATCGTGAACTCTTAGGCAGTGGCTGCCAAGGTTGGGCAGCATTGGTCCTTTGGCTTAGTCTTACCCTTTTGCCTTGGTGGCTCCCCTTCCCATGCACCACCAAATACCTATAGGTCATCTATGCTACTAGGTCTAATGCACACCTTGATTCCCTACCATTAAACTCCTCATTCACAACACATAAAGTCTCATCTACGACACTATTTCACATACGACACACCATAGAACCTTAGCTTGTGACTCTAGTTTTGTCTACTAGTTTCCGGGGTGTTACACCCCTAGACGTAACATGGCATACTCGACCCTGAAGGGGTCTCATACAATCCCTTAGCATAATCATAAACATAAGACATAGAAATGATGCGGAATTTTAAAACTTTTACAATCAAAGTCTTTCAGTTAATATAAAAAAGTAGGAGTCTAAACATTATCTCAATGAACCATCTACTACAATAGAATGTCAAATAAGGGTCACAACCCTTTACAACATAGTCTCTAAAAGAAATGTAAGATAGAAACCCAAAAGAATAAGTCTTATCCTCGAACCATGAGGACTCACCAAGTGTGGAGAATAGTCAATCCAAGATCTACTTGAAAGAAGAAGTAAACCTCAACGACTGGAACCTACAATTATAAAAATGTAGAAAATATGGGTTAGCACAAATAATGTACTAAGTATGGAAGCCATGCATAGAAAATCCTTAAAACATGCACAAAAGGGACACTTAGTTGAAACCATGCTTTTATCAAGTTTAAAAGCCATCATGCACATTTGTGAAGAAACATAAGTCGAACCATATCATAAGCAACCCCAAAGCTATACTAGTGCAATGCAAAGACAGGATCCCATAACCCTACAAAATACTCAGCATCACCTTTAGGTCACCAACATCATACATATCTTACCTTGACCTCATCATTAGCCAACATTCATAGACAAGGAAAACATTTATGTTCATAACTTATAATAAATGAAGTCACCATAAGCAATAATCCATATCATACATACATAATTCACATATCTTCATAGTATAAGGAAACCACCCCATAACCTCTTTCCAAAGCCCACTTGTGCAATTCATAAGTGAAGTCCCATACCCCACTCACACTAAGTAAAACTTCTTAAGAAGTCATAAGTGTAGTTCGTATTCTTGTCATATTCATATTCTTATGATATAGGGAAATTTAGCCTTAACTGACATAGACTATGTGAGCTACATGGAATCCAGTGTCTTACCCCCACACCGAAAAGAGGTGTCATACTTGCCTAAGGTAGAACTAACATATTAGCTTTTAGGTGAATCAACTAGCTAAAGACCCATGTGGGCACATAGTTATGGGATAGGGAGATTGCTACTAGAAACCCGGACTACTAACGTGAAGGTTTGCATCTCATGAGATAACTACTTTGGGAACCAAGACTTTCTAGAGTGAAGGAACCCATCTCATACTCATATCCACTCGGTGCTAAGTATGATTCCGTTTAATTCATATTAAGTCTTTACTTAAATTCATGTTCATGAAAGAATGCACTAGACACTCAAACAAACATGGTGTCATAATAGCTCATAGATTTATTAGGTGAGAATGTCCTTTCAACCTTAGAATAATCAATATGTGAGTAAACCTTTCACATCATATTCATAGTGTGTTCATGAGAATAGCCTTTCATTCAACACAATAATACTATCATAGTCATAACATATCATACATAGTCATGTGCAAGGGTAGGGGAGAATGATATTACAACAATACCATAATTACACAATCATCATAGGATCTTCACTTTCTAAGTGAATCATAAGCTCATACACAATTCTCATAAAGAGGTACAAACCCTCATACTTTTGCCCTACAAGGGCCATGAATAACAATCAACCCAAACATATACAATTTCTACATAATTTAGGAGGAATTTCATGATTCAATAACTAATTCAACATAAACACAATCAATTGACATACTTCTAATATTAACCAACCCACATCATCAATTCATAATTTATCAATATGGGGGAATCATGGGTCCATGGGGAGATTTTATCATAATTCAACAATACCCCATCAATCCAACCATAATTCATCCTAACCATAATCAACCATAAATAAACAATTGAAAACAATTTGGAAGAAGACCCATGACATAGATTGAAACCCTAGATTTTTTGGGAAATTAAAATCTTAAAAACCAAGTTTTGAGGGGACTCTATGGGTGGAAACTACCCATAGATGAAAATCCACCACACCTTGATTAAGAATCCCCAAGGAATTTGAGGAAGAACCCTTGAAATCCACAAACCCTAGCTCCAATTGCTCCTTTCTTCTTCCTTGAGTTTTATAGAGAGAAATATTGAGAGGAAGAGAATTTTTTTGTTTGATTTAGGTGTTCGTGAATAATGACTTAGACTAGGGAATTTTGACTTAAAAATAACTTATATAGTACCCCTAAAAATACCCAAAACAACCCCACTTTAATTGGACTAAAAAGGAAATGACTTAATTGACCCTCATTTAAGTGACCCCGTTTGGCACCACGAGCCACTTTCACGAGCCGTAGTGATGACCACAACCCGTGGTACCACTCGTGAATGTGGGGCAGTAACTAGGCACTTAGTGCCTTGAGCTTACAAGACTAAGGCATTACCACGAGCCCCTTCACGAGCCGTGGTGAGGACCACGATCTGTGGTCCCACTCGTGAAGGGTGAGGCAGTAGCTAGGCTACTTGGTGCCTCTAGCCACCATGCCTAAGTCATCTTCACGAAAGGCTCCACGAGCCGTGATCAAGACCACGAGCCATGGTCCCTTCCGTAAAGTTGAGGCAGTGGCTAGGACTTTTTGTAGCCATTTTTCCATGGCCAAGGAAGGTTCACAAGCCATGGTGAGGACCACGATCCGTGGTCCCACTCGTGAAGGGTGAGGCAGTGTGCTCGAGCTAGGGGTAGCCTTGGCCTTTGTCTTTGGCTTGGCCCCTTTGCCTTGGCAATTTCCTCTTGGCCTTGACTCTTATAACCCTCATTTTAACCCTAAATGGTCTTCTATTATACGGGGAGTTATTTTAGGACTTTTAACCCTTACGTTAGGTTCTAGTTTAACCTACTATTTTTTTGGGGTGTTACAGTCCCAGCGGCATTGGATGTGTTAGCAGAGGGGACAAATCCAGGTGGATAAATGGGATTACTTGTCGACACTTGGATAGGGGATGACATATTTGTATTTAAATAGTCATGGATTGAAGACGGTGGAGTTTGTCCATTCATCCAAGCTTCGTATATTTCCACCATTTGATGTCTTAGCATCCTTACTTTTTCTATTGACACTATTTCTTGTGAAACCATCTGATATCACGACCTAGACCATCGTGATTGGCACCCACACTAACTCTTTGGTGGGAGAACCATTACTACAATCCAAACCAAGCAACTTGTCACGACCCAAGGGTATCCCTTAGATGTAACACGGTGTACTTGACCCAGAAGGGGTCGCATACAAGCCTCATAGCATATCTTGAACATAAGAGCATAGGAAAATAGATCGGAATTTAAAAAATTTCTTTACGATCGAAGACTTTTATAAAACGAAAGAGAATCTATGACACTATATCTCAAACCATCTATAACACTGGAATAAAAACTCTTGAAATAACAACTTAGGGACATAGCCCTTACATAAGTCTAAAACATGAAAGTAAAGACATAAGGGACATATGGTTGAACCCTCGATTACAATGAGGACTCACCAATCTTCTTCTTCTTGATCTACTAGAGTCCTAGCCACGAGGATGGAATCCAATATCTCCAAAGCCTACACTTATAGAAAATGTAGAAAGAAGGGGTTAGCACGAAAATGTACTAAGTATGGAAGCCATGCATAAAAACCTTAAGCATGCATAAAAGGGACATTTTCTTTAAAACCAATTCATATGCCACTTTTGAACATTATCATTGAAATTGTTGGAGAATGCAACTCATAAAGCAACTACCATACAATTCATCATAGAATAAAAGATATCACCATAGTTACAAGCATAGTCTCCAACATAAGCATAAGACACATCCCAATCTTCACAATGCATAGTCTCCAATCATATTATAATACATAGTGAAATACTAAGATCATCACATCATAAAGTAATCATCATATAAGCAATGTGGTGTTTAATGATATAAAATACTTTATATACATGTATAATTACTATATTAAGCAACCACTACTTAAAACAAAATAAAAACGAATTACCTAAACTAACCCACTTATTGGCCGACTTTGGGCAGATTACAGGTGCAATCCACGCCCCATGGACCTATGGACCGTGGGTGCATTGACACCCCATCCTGTAGGTCTGTGGATGGGGTTTGCTGATGAATCCACAAATTGGACTCATTTAGGGATTTATTTTAATAGAAATAGTGTCCTCAAATGATTATTTTATCTCAATATCTGATGAAAATGCTTAAGTTTTAGGTATTTGAAGTTTTAGTGGAAGCATGGACACTTAGGCGCAAAAAGGAACAAAAAGGCTGAAAAGAACGAAGAAGCTGAAGCCTGAGCATCACCAAGCATACTTGGTGAATAGCCAAAGGGACGCACTCCGCCCTTTGTTCTAGTACGCGAAGCCCTAAAAGAAGTGGATCAAAAGGCGATTAAAGGAGCAGTCGGCGTGTCACCAAATAGTTCCACGAAGCAGTACTATGTCACCCAATGAAACAGAGCACGGCAATGTCGAAGGATGGTGCAAGACGACGATGAACTACACCTAAGGGCGAATCACCGAGTAGATCGGTGATTCCGACTAATATCGCCGAATGATCCACTGCAACATAAGTTTTTGAAAACTATAAATACTCATTGAGAGTTATAGCTTAGGATAAGTTTTAGCATTACATTTTTAGTAAAAAAATTTAGACAATATAATTTTTAGTACTTTATTTACTCTCAAGTTTGGAGAGGGTTTTAGGGAGACTTGAAGAAAGGAGTTCATCTTCCCCAAGTTGGAAGTGGGTCTTCTCCATTCTTCTTCCTTTGATTAAATCAAGATTTAATTTCTTATACCCATTTGATTTCACTATCATTTTAGGTGTATTTTGTTGTTTCTTTATGTGTGGCTAAAAACCCCCATTCTTGGGGTGTGATTTAGCAAATATCTGTAGATATTATTATTAGGTCTTGCTTGTTGATAGGTTAGACGTATTTTAATGGTGATTTCACCTAGTGGTTGTGGTTTAATTTAATGGGTTTGTAGTTGCAAATACAAAACCATTCATGTGTTTTCAGCTTGCCCGAGAGGGAGGTCGCGAAACCAAGACCACTAGACTAATGGCCTAAGGAGTGGGTCGACATGAGGTTCAGCCCAAGAGGGTGAGCCCTAGTCCCATATCCTAACACTCAGCTCGTGAGAGTGAGTGGGGTAAGGCGTAGGCTGGTCTTCATGCGGCTAATGGGTGTCCGAGAGGAAATCATTTGAAACGGGGTAAGTTGCCCGAGAGGGAACTTATTTCCATCTAAAGCTTAGCCTAGTCACTATTATCTTGAATATTTCCTATCGAAAGAATGTACCCAACCATTTATCTCAACTTGTATTGCAGTCACACCCCAAGAACTCTTCCCCATAATTGATTTTCTTGTTAATTTTGTTGTTTTTACTTACTTGTGACAAAACCCCCAAATTGATATTTGACACTTTTGTGTCCCCCTTCGATTTACAATGTTTTTAATCGTTAATGTCTTTAGCTATGACTAGTTATAACTAGATTTTATTTTTCTATTAATTCTTAAGACCGCTCCCTTGGGACACGACCCCAACCCTTGGTTGGGTTACTATATTATCGGCGATCGTAGACACTGGAATTGTACTTAGTATCGTTGGTCACGATAAGCATCAAAATGGCGCCACTGCCGGGGAGTGGTGTTACTTGAGAATTTTAAGATTAATAGAATTTTCATTCTTCTTAGTTGTAGTTCACTTACCTAATTTTCTATTTTGTTTTGAGCATTAGTGTAAACATTTCAGAAAGCATGAGTGTAAACGGCAGTAATGTTAGCCAGGTGGGCCACCAAGATGACATCGGTAACCTCAACGATATCCAAGAGCAAAACTTCAATGACCCTCATCTCATGGGAGGCATTGGAGCCATCCGCTTACCCCCAGTCGAGGGTAATGCAGTGTTCCATATAACGAGCACTATGTTGCAGCTCTTGCAACTTAAAGGACTCTTCAGTGGATTAACTCATGAGGATCCCCATGAACATCTTTGAAACTTCGTAGACGTTTGTGGGCCATTCTCTTTCAAGAACATCTCTCAAGAGTCAGTCATGCTGTGATTATTCTCATTTTCTCTGATGGGGGAAGGTAGCAAGTGGTTAGCTGAATTACCATGAAATTCGATCACTTCATGGGAGGAGCTGGTCACCGCATTTAATATGCGATTCGTCCCTCCCTCAAAGATGATGACTATTCGGGATAGCATCCAAAGTTTCAAGCGTTTGAATAGAGGGCCTCTGCACGAAACTTGGCTTCAATTTAAAAAATTGGTGCTACAATGCCCTACCCATGGTCTTCCTGATAATGTGCTCCTTCAATACTTCTACCGGAGTCTAGCCTCGGTAAACAAGGGTGTCGCTGACCAACTCTCACCAGGAGGTTTACTGCAGCAGCCATACGTAGTGGCAGCCCAGATTTTAGATGGCATGACAACCATCAACAGAGCGTGCTACACCTGTGAGGACCAAGTCTCCCATGTCAACTTCCAACTATATAAGGATCAGATTGAAAAGGACAATGAGAGAGACCAAAACATGGATAAGATTATGACACAGCTTGATATTCTATCTAAGAATGTCATGGGGGCTGGTACTCGTGGTGTCAATGCTGTGGGGGTTGGGAGCACGAATCCTGAAGAGATGAAGTTTGAAGCGCTGTATAGCGAGGAAGTAAACTTTCAAGCAAACCAAGGCGGTGGTTATCATTCAAACTAGCCAAGGTAGGGTGGTAACCAAGGTTGGGCTAGAGATGAAGGATGGAAAGATCAAGACCGTGAATGGAGGGATCAGAATCGAAACTGGAAGGATGGGGAAAATAATAGATATGTGCCTCCCCACGAGCAGCAAAAGCCTAAGGATTTGGAAGGTGGTAGGTCCGAGGATATGCTCTCGCATATTCTAAACAAAGTTGAAGGGTCAGACAGAATGCTAAAAGGCATGAACGAAGATGTGTCTACCCTTAACCAGACCGTCACCTTTTGTTCAGTTTTAATCAAACAGCTTGAGACCTAAATGGGTCACATCTCATCTCATCTTAATCCAAGACAACAATGGTGTTTGCCTAGTAATACTATGGCTAACCCCAAGAGTGAGGTTTGAAGGTTGACTTGCATCGTTCCACGACGTTAACTAAGGCACTGTTTGGGAGGCAACCCAAAACTCTTTATTTTCTTTTGTTATCTCGATAAAATAATAGGGTGTTGTTGACGCAGATTGAGTGAGTAAAGTGCTTAAAGAGATGTATGGAGGTGAGCAACATTTCCTCTTGGCGGATCGCCGACAAGATAGGCGTAACTGATCATTCCCGCCATTTGATTCAATACATCTTAAAAGATTGGGTCTGTAAAACTCGGTGAAATGTGAATTTCGTCGGTGCATCGCCAACCCAGTTGGCGATCTCACCGAAGATCGCTGATGCAATACCCACCTAAACTAAAAACTCTATTATATTCGGCGAGACAATTAGATATTCAACATTTCGCTGAGTGATTGGGCGTCACCGACTGACATCGCCGAATGAGCAGAAACTGGACGGTCACAAGCCACAAGTTCAAAAGTTCTATTTCATTCACTTTCTTTCACTTTGTCCCTATCACAAACTCACACTCGCACCCTAGTAGTTACATATCTTGCACGCTTAGAGTATTTTAAGTATCGAATTATGCTCGGATTTGGATCGCGTTGCTGCCTAGCACGTCAGTAATATCTAATTCGGCATCGAAGGTTGGTATTCGAACCCCTCAGTTATCTGATCAAAATCTTTACTCATTTGCATAATGTTGAAATGATTGAAAATTGTTGTTGAGTCTCCGAGTTGATGGGATTGCATGCATTACCAATTACGATTCAATACTTACAGAGTAACTGGTAAAATCCCACTAGATCGTGCGTTGATTTGAAATTGTGTTGATATGGGTGTGTAAATATTTTTGCGGGTCTTCGAAGAATTTGTGACTTACGTGCTTAAATTGTGTTTTCTGGGGGTTGCGGGGTAAATTTCGAAAGTTGGGTCTGAAGTAGGCACGATAGGTGATTCGGTGAGCTGTGACGAGCTCACCAAATCACTCCGTGGTTCGCCTAAGTGCCCCAGCTTTCCTTTAATATCATACTTTATTTATTGTGGCTGTTGTAACTTTTGGCGAGAAGCACAGGATCGCCGAGCGCACTCGGCGACTCACTGAATGACACCTTAATTTCCCTTCGTCTACACCCCTAGCTCCTTCAGCACTATGACCTTTGGTGGATTGTCTGTGGCTCACCGAGTGTATTCGGTGGCACACCAAGTGGATTATCTAATCTTTCTGCAGATAAAAATCCCTGCTTTGTTTGTCAAATATATTCTAACATTATCTCGAAGTGGTTTGCAGAAATGGCTAGACCAAAAGTTACAAGAAGGGACATGCCACCCCGACATGTAAAAGCACGAGATTTTAAAAGAGACGAGAAGATAGCCGAACTGGCCAAAGAAAGCAAAGAGAGTAAGAAAGCAAGTGCCAGCAGGAGGAACCCCATTGACCCTACTATTCCTTCAGGGAAAAGTGGATTCTACACGGCTATAGACTCCTTCTTGACGGGCCATGAAGTGGATAGAATGGTTGCGGTTAACAGCAGTGCAGAAGCCGGGGCAAATGAACACAATGCGAACCAGAATAATAGTCTGAGGCCAATTGTAACATTCCAGGCTAATGCATCAGGCAAATGAACACAATGCGACCCAGAATAATAGACAGGATCCCCTCTTTACCTCCATCTCTATCTTTCTTTATTTTCACTGTTGGATATTCATCATTTGCATTTAAGGACAAACGCATTTATTAGTGGTGGGGTGAGGCCCCCATACCTTTTGTGTTGACAGTTTCATGTATATTTGGGTTGTTCTGTTTTAAAATTGTTGTTACACTACTTTCTGTGGATATTTGAGCTTATGGCGCCTCTTTTTGGTTTAAATGGATGCAAATTCAAATTTTGACCCTTCTGAAAAAAATTTGTTTTTCAAATTTTTTTGCCACAATTTGTGTTGAAAGTGGCTGTTCGTTTGCAAAATTTAAGTCTCGATTCTGATCAACACTGATGACTTGAACAGTGCTCTCAATTGAACGAACATGAATGTGTAGGTACGATGAGACATAATGAAGTTGCATAGACAATATGTGAACTCTTTGCATCTTGTTGTGATTAGCCATTTATCGAACTAATTCTCTTGTAATGACCGTTGCACACTAGTGAAAGTGTGTAGTCTTGTTTGATTTAAGTGTCGATGACTTGTGTGATTAGCTTACTTTGAACCATGCATGAATAAACCCAGAATTTGCTCTGTTAGTCTGATTGATTTAGAAAGGTGTCCTCTTGATATGATCTTAGGCAACTTTAAAGAGTGTGAGTCAAATTTGACATATACCTCTTTTGTTGCCTACCCGTGAGCGAGTGAAACTCTTTTTAGCACCCCTTGAGCCTTACCTTTCTTTGGAAGAACCTTGATGAACCCTAGACCTTACTTAACCCCACTACCTATAATCCTCTTGAGTTGTGATTTAGTGAATAGCCAACTTAGGCCAAAATCTTAAGTTGGGGGTGTGGTGAAAAGGAAAGGGAGAAGTCAAAAAGTGCATGAAAAAGTCTCTCTAACCCATGGTATTGCAAAACAAAATGGAAACCCTCCGGAAAAAAAAAGAAAATAATTTTGGAATAAAAGTGCAAAAGGAATTGGGTTTCCAAACAATACATGGAAAGTGAATGAAAGGATGACTTAGAAGCACTAGAAGAAAAAGTGATAAGGGAAGGAAAAAAGACGTTTTGAGAACACCACATCTTACGAGGATGATGAAGTCACTGAGCCTAAATGACCATACCTTTGCACTCAGCCCCAGTACAAGCCTTGAAAAAACCTTTTTGATCTTGAGAAAGCCGAACCGAAAGTCGATTGAAAAATTAGGGCAAACCTATGGGTGAAAACATGCATTGTATTCCTCTTTTTGAGTGTGAGCATTGCATCTGATTCCTAATCTTAAATTGATTAACTCCTGTGTGTGAATATGGAATCATTCTTTGTGTGAGGGCATTTAGATACTTTTGTTGAGCTTGAACTTGTATTTGTAGAAAGTATTGCAAGCATGAGAATATTTGGTAATGGTGTGTCACAACTTGAATCTTGAGTACACAATTGAATCTCCGCATAAGTAGTTTGAAGTTTTGTTGTGTGCATTCATGATTGAGTCTTGTGTAGCACTGTTTGAGACACCTCCTTTTTGAACGACTGAACTTGAGTTTTCTTGAGGACAAGCAAAAGTTTAAGTTGGGGGTGTTGATAGTCCAAAAATTGGACTCATTTAGGGATTTATTTTAATAGAAATAGTGTCCTCAAATGCTCATTTTATCTGCATATCTGATGAAAATGCTGAAGTTTTAGGTATTTGAAGTTTTAGTGGAAGCATGGACACTTAGGAGCAAAAAGGAACAAAAAGGCTGAAAAGAACGAAGAAGCTGAAGCCTGAGCATCGCCAAGCATACTTGGCGAATCGCCAAAGGGACACACTCCGCCCTTTGTTCCAGTACGCGAAGTCCTGAAAGAAGTGAATCAAAAGGTGATTGAAGGAGCAGTCGGCATGTCGCCAAATAGTTCTGCGAAGCAGTACTATGTCGCCCAGTGACACAGAGCACGACGATGTCAAAGAACGGTGCAAGACATCGATGAACTGCACCTAACGGTGAATCACCGAGTCGATTGGCGATTCCGACTAATGTCGTCGAATGATCCATTGCAACAAAAGTGTTTGGAAACTATAAATACTCGTTGAGAGTTATAGCTTAGGATAAGTTTTAGCATTACATTTTTAGAAAAAAATTTAGACAATCTAATTTTTAGTACTTTTTTTACTCTCAAGTTTGGAGAGGGTTTTTGGGAGACTTGAAGAAAGGAGTTCATCTTCCCCAAGTTGGAAGTGGGTCTTCTCCATTCTTCTTCCTTTGCTTAAATCAAGGTTTAATTTCTTATACCC
>JAJOOO010005523.1:0-26376 GCA_029582685.1 Solanum piurae | reverse complement strand
GTTTATAATTACAGAAATCCCTCAAAACGGATACAATAATATAAGCGATGATACATTAATCTGATGCGCGAGATACATTAATTGTTAAGTAAGATACATTACATTTTATACATGATACACTAATCTAATGTACATTTTATACATGATACACTAATGTGATGTACATTTTATACATGATACACTAATATGATGCGCGAGATACAATAATATAAGCGTTGATACATTAGCGCGAGATACAATAATATAAGCGCTGAAACATTAGCGTGAGATACAATAATATAAGCGCTAATACATTAATCTGATGCGCGAGATACATTAATCTAATGCGCAAAAAAGAGGGATTTTGGAAATTTATAAAACTTACAGGGAATAATGGTAATAAGTAAACTAAAAGGTGGGATTTCTCTAATTTTTCCTTTTTAAATTTATAGTCTTACATGTGTTATAATATTTTGATATAGTTATTAACAACTTTATTTGAGGTTAAAATATGAAATTATTTAAGTCATTTTCAATTTTAGAGAAATGTTCCTTTGAACTCAACGGAAAAAAAAGAAAGACTATTGGTTGTCAAATATTCTTTTTTTTTTCCTTACACATAAAAATTATTTTAAATACGTTGTCCTTTTGTGTAATATTTTTCCTTTCTCTGTAAATTCTACAAATTTTTGTTATATTCATAGATTTTTTTTTGTATAGCCATAATTGAAAAACATAAAATCATGATTATTAATTAGGCAAGAATTTTAAGTTGACGCTGTGAAATACTACCCCCCACAAATCCAAAAATCCCACACAATATATAGTACATGCATGCACAAAGCCAGGTTAAAATGGGAGTATTTAATACTCCCTCCGTCTCAAATTAAAATTAATTATCGTGTTTCTTTTCTACACATTATTTAAAAATTATTAATTTATTATTATCTTGTCTTTATTTATGTTTTTAAATATAATTTTTTTAAGAATATGTATTATATTTATGTGTCATCATCTCATAATTTATAAATTATTAAAATAAATTGTCTTGAATTCCTAAAATAATAATCAATTAAAAATAATTATTATTAAAAATCACGACAGATAATTTAAAATATAAAAACGTTTCCAATGCAACATCATGACATATTGATTCATAGAAATTACTAATAATAATAATAATACATCTGCAATGCATTGATACCTTACAATTATTCCTTGATCTATCCATCTTTATCACACTGCAATATACCCAACGAAAAGAATAGTAATGACATTCATACTTTGACTTTTACACAATATTAGATACATCTAATTTTGCATATTCATATGCTCCATGAATTCTTAAATGAATTCACATGCCCCATAAAAAGAATAAATATTACATTAAAATGCTGTCTTGAACATTTATATATCCGTCTTGCAAAAATATTTAAGATAATGTTAAATGACCAGAAAATTTGGTCAGAATTTGATCTGAAATTTAAAAAAATTATAATTTTTTTTTTTTTTAAAATAAATTAATTATTTTTTCATTTTTTAATTAAAAGGTATTAAAGTTAAAAGGGTAAAAATATTGAAAAAGATAAAATAACATAAGTAAAATACCATTCTGATCAAATTTTCTGGCCAAAAGGATTTTTCCAAATATTTATTCATATTTGATGTTTGAATTTGATATATGTATAGTCGATTTTTATTTTTTTGAGAGTTTGAACGTTGGTGTACACGTGGTAAGTTTGCAGAAATAACGGGATTTTATTATTTGTGAGAAAAGGGAGAAAAGAGAAGAGAATAGGTTGGAGTGTCAGAGGGGTAGTTAGGACTTTCGGCGACACCGGCGCTTCAGTCCCACATGCATATATCTGACGCTGCTCCCATTCTTATTCAACGCCCCTACTCATTTTTTCATATACGATTAGTATCTTTCAACTAACCTTTGGATTAAGATATCAACGACAATAACGTATTTAGTGTAATTTTATAGGTAAATACCTGATGAGATTATAGTGTATGCAAATCTTATCCCTATTTCATGGAGACATGGTTATAACTTTGCTGGTGAATTTTGCTTAATCCTCATGAAATCACTATATTTGAGACAATCTAGAAGGTTATTTGTGTTTTTACTTCTAGACTTCTCATACTATAAATTTAGAGGCGGAGCTAGGTGGGGGTTCGTAGGTTCGGATGAACCCAGTTTCTTTTCCGTAGATTATGTATTTGTATTAGAAAATTAATTAAATATATATGTCTATTAATTTGTGAACCCCTAACAAAATTGATTGACGATTCTAAAAGAAATTTAGAACCCACAAACTCTTTATCTTGACTCCGCCTCTGAATCTACGATACTACATATGTTAGGGTGGTAATTGTGCTCGCTCCTTTACTCAAACCACGTTAAAGATAATAGCTCGTACCTTACTATTCAAAAGTGAGTGCTTAAAAGTCATATTATTGATAAGGGATAGCTATTGGCTGACACACCCATCGTCCTCTCGATGCTTACACGAACCTATGTACTAAAAATATTCGTTGAATGAACGCAATAAAATAATATTACTAGATAAATAAGGTAAGCGAATGCATTCATAAAGAAATTATTATTTATGAAATAAAATGATCACTTTTCTTTTTATCTTTTGATTCATTTTGAGTGAAAAAGAAGATGCATGGTTGTGTGCATACAAAGATAGGTCCAAAAAGGCAAATACACTTGCTTTTAAAGGGACTACAAATACAAATAGAAAATTGATTGAGTAATTATGATATAGAGTAATGTTTTGAATAGGCAACACCAATATTCCCTCTCCGTGTCCAAATATTCCAAAGTATTGGACTTACCTTCTCATGTTGTCTATTGTCGAGCCCTTCTTCTTGGTCAAACCAAACATTATATTATAAAAATAGCAAAGAGAGTAATGCCATCCATATTCCTCGGCGTCAACCCACGTGACTTGTGGCCGTGACTCTCTCCGCTACCTTGACATCCCTCCTTCCCTATTTTCACCTATTTTTTTAATTCTAGTTTAGCCTTTTTAAGAATATTATCTATGATCTCACACACTATTTTTTAACATTTCTTATTTTTTGGCACTAACCTCTCTGCCTCCACGAGGTAATGGTAAGGTCTACGTACACTCTAGTATCCTCTTTAAATTCCACTTGATGATATTTTATTGAGTATATTGTTGTTGTTGCTATTTTTTGGATTGACATTTTGGTGTACAAAGCATTATGCATTCATGCAAGGTTTGAGAAAGGTCGTTAATTCAAGAACCGTGTAATTTATACAACCTATTCCCGATGCATATATCATTGGTTGATTATATGGTCCGAACTTGTGAACTATAGGTCACACGATAATAACGTATCATTGCTCCAAGCTAATAATTCAATGTTCATGTAGGATCATATGAAAAGTTGTGATCTAACATAAACAGTCTATCTAGACGTTAAGCATCAATAATGAATTCCACAGCTTAAACCTATTGCGTATTAGTACACGATCAACTTTAATGTTGCTACCTTTCAATTTTTTTTAAATAAAAAATGTTTGGATTGAATGAAAAAATTGGATATATAACTATGACATGTTAATATTTTTGTAATTATTCTTTTAATGGAACTTGAGATGATTTGGTTGATCAAGTACGTCACCCAAAATAGATTCTGAAAAATCAATATATTTGAAAGTTTTTGTCAATCAAATTCATATTTTTGGAAAATCTTTCGATATTTTCCAAGATTTTTCACATCCAAACGCCTTGAAATTCAATTTCACTTAACTAATCAAATTTAAACAACTTTGATGATGATAAAGTTTTATTAAATCAAATTATATTATAATAATACTATGTGTACGTGGGGTGTGTGGGTGGGGGTAGGGTAGGGGATGGGGTTATAAAAGGGTTGATTTGTTAAATAATAGAATAGAGAAAGCAGGGAGGGTCAGCGCCTGATGCGCTCTAGATTCTCCGGGAAATGAGAATTTTCAACCTTATTATATAACTCTATCTCTCTCCATTTATATTCTTCTTACCTCTTTTCTATCTGTCTTTTTCTCTCCCGATCCCCTCTCTTGGATTACCCATTGCAAATATTATTTTATTATTACTACTTACTATAACAACAACTTATTTTTACTTTTTGATGGAGTTATTAATAGTGTTAAATATCCTAATTAATAATATACTACCTCTGGTCAACATGTCTTGTTTAAAAAATTAAATTGCTTTAAGCTAATATTCCATATTTATTCTGTACTTTTGTCTCATCTCATCACACCTAACCCCTCTTTCTCTTGTTCTAATTCCCATTTATATGTGCTCCCTCCGTTTCATTTTATGTGAGTTAGTTTGACTTGATACGGAGTTTAAGAAAGAAAAAAAGACTTTTAAAACTTGTGGCCGGTCCAAAATAAATGATAGAAATTTGTGTGGCTATAAATCATTTCATTAAGGGTAGAATAGACATTTTATAGTTAAATTATTACTTTATATAGAAATGTGTCATTCTTTTTGGGACTGACTAAAAAGAAAAGTAAGTCACATGAATTGAAACCGAGGGAGTAATTAATAATTTGAAGTTGTGTACTGTAATTGTATATCTTTTTAAAATTATTATTATGGTCATTAATTCGAACGGTATAAGGCAAAAATTTGTCCATGTTTAAATAAAAATGATTTTAATTTGGACCACATGCAAATTTAAGAGGAATTAAAATGTCATCCGATGAACGGTATTACTTAAAGTGAGAATATAGCAAAGTGACCTCCAAGAGATACAAAAGGGTTTTCAGATCTCTTAAGCATGTTCTTTATTTCATAGACCTAAGTAAATAATAACATAATATGGAATTAATTAATCCCAAATGCATAAAAGGGAAAATAATTAATTAAATATATAGTCGATTTTTTAACGACATGGACGGTCAAGCATTAAAGACATGACTCATCACACATCAAGTACTAGCTTCATAGATACTCCATAATTCATACTATACTAATGAATAACTAGCCATAAATTATTATTATTTTTATAATCATAATTTTGAATCAGTTTGTACGCATCTCAACTAATTCTGGTACTAGGTAATTCATGTCACCAAGATTAAGACATGTGAAAATATATTACTTCTACCGAAATTTAAATCTGAGACTTCAGGATTCTCAATCCTTTTAACCACTTCATTGACTACTAAATCAATCCTAAACAAATAAACCAGCTATATTCTACATTTATACTCATCTTTTTGTCGTTAACAAGTTAAACTATAGTGCTACTTGAACACATCAACTTAAAATAATGAGAAGAATAATAGTTCTTCTATAGTTATTCGTAAAGGGGGTACGTTAGAATAATATTATATTACATATTGAGAGAGCTAGTACGTAGAGACATGTTTGCTTCGAAGTTTGAATAGAATCACCATATAATTTAATTATACTATATGTTATATTATTTCTTCCCAAATCCCCTTAAGAGTACAGAATAGAAGACAAAAAAGAAAGAAAGGAATCAGCGGAATCAACGCCGTTTCGACTGACGTGTATCATGAGCCACGACATTGCCACCTTTAAAATATTTGCCATTAAAATATAAAGGAAAATTATATATATTTGTCCTTCGAATATCAATAAATTCTAATTTTAGTTAAACACATTTAACTAGGAGCGGAGCTAGAGGATTAGGTGCGTGTTTGCTGACTCAGTAACTTTAGTTCAAACTTTGTATTTGTATTGATAAATCAACTAGATAAGTTTATAACTCCTAATATCACTAATTTAGAATTCAAAACTCAAAAATTTATAGGCGAACTTACATAAATTCCACTAGTTTAGGAGCTAACTATTTAGATATACTTCAGTTTGCAATATTACGTATCTTACCAGATTTTTGTGCCTCCATATACGTCTAGATACATGTATCTCGGATACATGAGGTCAAATTTAGGTGTAATTTGTTCTAGATACATTGTATCTGCATGTATTTGAGATACATAGCAAATCTCGCTCGCCTCTCTCCCATCTCGCTCGCCGCACTCCCGTGTATCTAGTATACTAGATACATGTGAATCACTCCTGATACATACAAATATACATGTATTTAAGTGTAAGATACGTAAAAAACTTCTAATTAGTGATAAAATACGTAATATTTTAAAAGTATAAGTAATAGTAATAAATATGATAATGTAGTATGTCTAGTTATATCATTTTTCCTAATTTATATCATGGACCACGTTCTACGTGTAATTCAAATCAAAGGTCCATTTCATTTTTGTCTTTACATTTTTAGTGTACATGAGGCTACTAGTCTAAATTATTTGATTTGCAGTAGTATTATATTAATTTTGAATTTTGTGGAATGGTATGGGGAGTAGAAGAAGATGAGAAAGAAAAGACAGTCAAAAAGGGTACACAAACAAACATAAAAAAGGTTCAATAATTGAGAAGCTAAAAATAGGGTAGTTCATCGCTTTCAATAACAAACATTTTGATAGAAACATATATGCATTATTCTACCCCCACCCACCCCTAATACTGCATGTGTACGTATTTTCAGCAGTTGTTCTCAACTACTCGACACTCTAGCTACATTTCATCTTTCGTGAGATGTGACAGATTCAAAATTTTAATTTGACGAATATTTAACTTTTAAAAATACCTTACACAATTAAATCATCAAAAGAATAGGGGAGACTAGTTATTCAAAAGATTTAAATAAAAAACTTGTTATTGGAATTATGTTGATTTTTATTTTTTGTAAAACAATTTATAGTTGTACAAATGTCTAAGATTTATTTTATACTACAACTCTTAGCTCTCCGATAGTCATTTTGCTTGGATTGGGTGTTGAATCACTATTTTTTGTCTAACAATGTTTGTTGATACTTCATTGTCTTGTTGACTATGAATCTAGTCTGTACATAATGAATTGCTTTGTTTTTGGTGTATCCTGATTTCGTCATTCTCACTTTGCTCGCTTGCTGGATAGACTGAGCTACATTGATAGAGCATATGATAATTGCTCGTTAGTAATCCTGTTCAAAGCCAATAGCGTGATTTAAAAATCTTCTTTTTTTTATAAAAAAAAAACTTTATGCCAAATAAATTGAAACAGAATAAATAATGCTTACGTTGTTGGTTCATGGAACCATATATACTAGTCAAGAGTATCTTAAACAGTCGTACTAGAAAATCTTATTTGTAAATTGTAATATTCATAAGAATAGGGCCTATTAATAGGGCCCTCCCTTTTTTAACATTTCAAGTAGGTACTGATTAAAATTGCAAGTACTTTATGATTTTACCTGTAGACCAGGAAAAAAAAAGGATATAATAAGTTTTGAACAGTTGGACCCCATTTTAATATTTGGAACGTACGTAGGTTTAGAAGATACGCAGATAAAAACTCGAGGTAAATTCGATTGATTTTAGTATTCCTCGACCCTCATAGTAAATCTTTTTTTACAATATCTGATTTTTTATGCGAATTATACAAGACAATTTCTTCTACAAAGAAATTGATCTTAAATTTAACTCAACTTCATTAGCTAATTTATGAGAAACAATACAAGACCGTGTTTAAAATTTCATATGACTGAAGTTCAGTTATTCTTACTTAAATGTAATGTACATATATATCAACTTAGAAATATTGCATTTAATGTCTAACCAAATAAGGGAGTAGATAGAAGTGAGACAATAAGTAGTGTATGTGTGTTTTATTTCCTAGAGAATACATTAAAAAGGTTAAGTATGCAAGACAAATAATTTGACAATAATAGAAGAGCAATGATAACAATTATTTAATTCACAAAAGGTACCATCAAGATCAAGTTTGACTGTATCAAACTCTTTATTATTTTCTTTCAAATTATTATTACTGTATTTGAGAATTAAATGTTTGGCACTTTATGTAGGAAATGATTTTCTATTTTATCTTTTTCGGCGAATTGCTGGATGTTAATGTTTTGTCAGAATGCAATGTTGCATTATTCACTGAAATTATAGTACAATGTGATAAAAATAATTAAAGATCAACCACATATTTTATTTTTATTTTTTTCAAACAAAATTTCAAAATTATTTTCTTTGATGACAGATATAATAATGTTATTGAAATTAATTCAAAGATTTTATTGTCTGTGCCCTTTACGGATATCCACCGGCCCACTACAGCTAACCAATACAACCCAACAAAAGCTAGAAAGGCCTATAATCCAATGTGTCGGCCCATTTATCAAATTGCAGTTTAATTGATGGTGACTTTTTGTCATTTTTTTCCAAATTCGATGTCCGGTATCCAAATTGGAGCAGATTAATCTAGATTTGTGTCATGTTGGTCCTCATTCATGGGGAAACGCTTCATGCTAAATATTTTTCCATACTCATATCTCAAACCCGAAGATTTCTGATAAAGGAATGAGGAACCTCATATACTGCACCACATTCTTTGATGGTGCACAATTGTAGGCTTATCACTAATAAGATTCCAAGCTGTGACACGAGTTAAATTGTAACTTTTTCCCTATAATAATGCTCTTTGAACACAATTTGTTTCGACGTTAAGTTAAGTTTATTTTCCTACTTTCCACAGTTGAGGTAAAAAAATTCAAAAGCAAAACAAAAATGTATTATTTACTCCGACTTTAACAAATATACAAAGAAAAAATAAAATGAGAAGTCTAAGATTGAAATTTGTTTTCAAATATAAAATGTGTCATTATAACAAATTAGTTGGTAAATAGTGTGTCATTTATATATTATAAGGCATAATAATATCATAAAGTATAATTAAAAACTAGAATGATTTAGGAACTTTTATACTCTATATAGTTGTCCATCAAAAATTATATAATTCGTGTATTCTTTTTCGGAGAAAATTATCTAAATACACATCTTATTTTACCATATTCTCTATAATTCCCTATCATTTGAAAAATTACAAAAATCCATACTCATTCCTATTCTCGGACATCACTCTTACGTGATGTATTGGGACAAGTGTGTCTTGTATCAAGAAGGTAATGTATTGAGACGAGATGTATCGGGACGTTGAGTGATGTATCGGGACATGTATATTGTCTTGTATCAACAAAGATAATGTATAGGAATGCGATGTATAAGATGTTGAGTGAAGTATTTGAAATCGAAACACAATGTATCGAGACGTTGGGTGATATATCCGAAATCCTTAAATTTTAATAGATTTTTGTAATTTGAAAAAGTAAGTGGCCCAATAACACGTAGAAATGCCCATCTCACCATATGCATATGATTTTCCCCATCCAATATTACTTCTATACTGATTTTTTTTCTTCTTCTAATTTTTATGTGCTATTATGCAATTGGATGAAATTGTAAGTTTGTTCAGCTATCTATATACTCCCTGGTTTCAATTTATTTGTCTGACTTGATATGGACTTTAAGAAGAAAAAAAAATGAATTTCGTGATATTAAACATGTCAGTGAAAAGTTCAAACAAAAGAGCTGCCAGAAAAAGGAAAGAGACGTTCTTTTTTAAAAGGACTAAAAATAAGAGTAAGACAAACAAATTGAAACGGAGAAAGTATTTGATAATGTTAAGCTGGGATATAACTATCTAATTCCAGATTAGTCTAGAGTTGAATTGTTGAGTGTTAAACACATCTTTCTGTCAATACACTCTTATTTGTAAAGTAATTGGTTATGTTTAATTCTTATTTCTTTTTCTATTTATCCAAAAAACATTTTTTGCTTATAAAGAGCTAAGCTCAAGGATTATGGCATTGTGGTGGGAAATTATTTTTTTGTCTCCCTTTTAATTATTTATTTAGGTCCATTAGCAATACTAGATGCATTGAGAATGTATCAGGATATTACCATGTTTGGATTTTTGGTCTACTTGTCAAACCTGAGTTCTTAAATAGGATTTCTTTTGGAATGATGTTGGAGTGAGTTGTTCTAATATATTATTTTGTATGATGTTTTCTTTTTATGGCAATTTATTCTTCATGTTGTCAAAACATGTGTCACTTTTATATTCATTTATAACACTATTCTATACATGGAAGGGAGGAGTTATGACGATATCAAAACTTTGAACCTTGGTTTGGAATAATGCTCCGCACCTTGTTATTGTTATGGATTTTTGCATATATGCTCCGCACTGCTTTGCTATTAGCTGTCATAGTTTTCTTTTTAATTACGGCTTAATTTGTTTGAGCCGGTAGTCTTTAAAAAACAACTTCTCTATCTCGGGAGATAGTGATAAAGCCGGTGTGTACTCCCGTCTCCAGACCCCACTTTGTAGAATCTCACTGAATTTATTGTTGTTGTTATTGTGTAGGTCTTAATATGACATACACAGAACATCGATAAAAACAACAATTCTAGAAATGCTTGAAAGGTTAGAAATTTATTGAATTTTACTAATACAATATCGGTTGGCTACTAGCTAATTTGTGGGGCAGTGGTTTGTTTGTTGCTAGTGTTTAGGAGTCAGATAAGTTATTTTGTTTCCTAGGCCACAACAGGATTAGTGGAGTCAGTTTAAATCAGAATAATTAGGAGTAATAGATCTACTATTCTGTCAGTAGTAGTTTTTATCCATTTAAGGACTTGTAATTGAGAAATAAAGAGCACTTCTATTTGCTTTTATCAATGTTACTTTAGGGGAGATGAAATCTTCAATCTCTGATAGATGAGTGATATTTCATTCATAAATATATTTACGTTATATTTGTCCTTACTGTCCATTACTTCAATTGAAAAATTAGCCTTGTGCTTTGATTTTTGAGTTGCTTATATTTAATTTGGTGCATATACGTAATACACACATTGTGTACATTCTTGAGTTTCTTTGATGAAATATACCCCTACATCTTTCCACTACTGCTCTATTCATCATTGTTAACATTACAAAATACAAATGAAAACAAAAATCAGAACAAAGAGTTGGCATTTCCACTTGCTTCAGCAATTCAAGCCTCAAGGGAATGGGCGTTCACAAATTTTATCCACTCATTCTTGAGGAATAATGTATCGCCAATTTCGGTCAATTCTACCTTTCAAGTTGAAGCACTTAAGACTTACATAAGCTTCTACCTTATTCATCAAACTTTTAGCAATTTTCTGGGGTATGACCTGCAATTTCATCATTCCTAATTAACTTTCACATTTTATGTACAACAAGAAGACTAGCTAAGATCACACAAATTAAAGATGTATCTTCATTATCTCCACGAGAAAGGTTGAACACGCATACATAATATGCTTTTAAGGTAATTATCGATACAAAAGTAATCCAACAAATCATGTATCACAATTAAGACATCAACAACAATCCAACAAATCCAGTATAACTGTAAAGACATCAACACTATGGGCTACAACAAATTCAGTAAAGATATGGATAGTGATGCCTCTAGACGACACATCTGCCTAACTATTGACGAAATATGCTGACATCCAAGATTGGTTTTTCATTTTCTCCACTGACAAGGTTGAACACGCATACATCATATGGTCCAAGAAAAGTATCCTTACAAAACTGTTTCCAATTACTAGTCAGTGCACCACCATAATCTGTGTGACTGTATGTTGCTTCGCACATGGTTTCAATCACAGTTTGGCTCCTGCGCGGGAGATGGAGCCTTGCCCACTCTGAAGGAACTGTCTGCAGCAAGTCAATTGATCCAACAGAAAAGTTAGATTTATGATGTTCTTTTATTATCTACGAAAATATAAATTTAGATTTACCATATAACACCGTCCAAAAACATGTGAGCGCTTCACAACTTTCTGGTGTTGCAGCTGCCTTTGCCATCTCTAATGCCCTTTGCTGGTCAGATGTACCCCCACCAGACCAGTTCTGGTATTGGTACCTTTATCAAAGTCATTAAAAAGAAAATTATTATGTTCACTCATAGTATGACACTGAGATTCAAGTAAAGAAGGAAGACTTACTTAAAGACGAGTAAGTCATTTTCCTCAAGGGAATGGGCGTCCACAAATTCTTTCCACCCATTTTTTAGGAACAATGTATCGCCAGTTGCGGTCAATTCTACCTTCCAAGTTGAACCACTTGGACCTGTAAGACTAACATAAGCTTCTAGCTTATTCCCCATGCATTTAGCAATTTTCTGGGGTATGACCTGCAATTTTATCAATCCTCGTTAAGATGCACATTTTATGTACAACAAGAAAACTAGCTAAGATAAAAAAAAATATCCAAACAACTATCGGTTATGTGGACGAGCAATTATAATCTATTAATATCCTTAATATGTTTATTTTTTACCCTTACATTACATAAGTGTAATTAACATAATATCAAACTATAATTTAAAATTGAATTTTAAAAAAAATTCAGTATTGGCTATTCTGGTAAATTAAATAGTCAAAATTAAATTATAAACAAATATAATTTTTTGAGTTTTTAAATTCTTTGTTCTATTATATGGTATTTCCTTGAAATTATTAAATTGTTTCAAGACGTCACCACTATTCATTCCTCTTATTTTTTATTCATTCTCTTTCTTTCCTGATATTCTTAAACAATAATTTATTTGTCCATTAATTTTTATTTTTATTTCTTGCTCCCATTATAATATTTAAGATGTAAAATTAAAGTACACTAATATTTAAGTTGTAAACATTATTTGAAAACTATATATATATATATAATTTATGAATTCTTTTTAATATAAAATATATTTTTCAACAATTATAATCCAATAATATTTAAATAACGTAGTAAAAATTCAAAGAAAAATTCAACCTAATTTCCAACCCTAATCTCAACTAAGTCATTTTCATTTCTGCCGCTTTTATTTTATTGGTTTTGATGATTGACTTTTTCTAGAAAAGGAAAATGAGTGCTTCAAATCGAATTGAATAAACTTATCAGTCCTTTGAAGAATAAAATATTTTAAGTTAATTTATTAAGAATTGACCTGATTATAGGTTTGTTGATTATAAACACAAGAAATGGAGACAATTGAATTCTTGAGCGTATTAACGGCACTGCAGTTGAAAGCGGCAAAAAAAAGGTATTAGGGTTTAAAATTTACAATAGATTTTATACTCTTTTCAGATTTTTGTTGACCATTTAATATTTTATATTTAGTGGCGTATTTATCTGTATTTGTGTGACGTAAGCACCTATAAATGAGAAAACACTAATTATAAGAATCTTTTCATTTTCAAAATTTGAGTTCAAAAAATATAATTAATAATAGAGAGTTCATCAATGTCCCTATATTTTTTAGTGAATTTTCATTGATCATTCATCATTGTCGTTTGTCATGCATTTTTTTATGTTATGTTTTAAAAATATTTTAAATTTATAATTATTTTAGGGAAAAATGATGAATATACCCTAAACTATCAAATATAGTATATGAATACCTTCTTTTATAGTACTGTTTGGACACTAGAGTCCCTGTCGTTCAAAAGTAGAGCATTTGTGCCCTTTACTCTAATGGAGGGACACATGTCTCGACCTTAAAGGCCTATTCAAAATTTATTTGATTTTTACCCATAATTTAAAAAAAACCCACCCCTAATTAAAAATTCACCCAATTAACTTAAACTCATCCCCAAATTATAACACAAATCCCCCTACAAATCAGTAACACAATCAAGAAGCCAAATGAACGTTTTTTTTCAAACCAAAGGAATCAATGTAAAAACTCACCTAAGATTCATCCACCACAAAAATGGTCAACATCCATTATTGTATTCACAATCTTTGCTAATATTCCTTCTTACACTAATTTCCACTAACCCCACTTCCTCATTTAAGCCTAAATCAGCAAACCCACATTCAAATTTGGTTCTTTTTGATGAAATCTTGTCTGAGTTGCCTCGATTAGCTTACTCGATTTCAAGTACTACAATCGACGGTGTAAAGATGAAACGATTCCAGCTAATTCTTCTCTATAGTTCATTTGTTTTTATACCCTGAATTGAATTTTACTTCTTTCATTAATCATTCCTTCTTTTTTGTGCATCTTGTTTGTCCTTAACATTTCTTGATGTAACTGAAAGTGACAGTTTTGATCCATATCAGGTAATTTTCTCTCTCAATTGTTCTTATGTCTCCTTTGTCGTGAATTCTTTATATAATTCATATTTATTGAGTTTCAACTTAGAAGAGGTTTAGGATTCTATTCTATTTATCTACAATTTTGAAACTTGATTACCCAAAATAAAAGAAAGTTGACATTGATGGCGTGATTGAAGGTTCTTCCTTTTGAATGTTGATTTTCAATAATGGAAAGCTTATCGAGTATTTGGGCCAACAAAGTGTGGCTTTTAAAACTTCAAATGCCACAACATCCAAAGGTGTGGCCTAGTGGTCAATGATGTGGTTGAGAACCCTGGAGTCTTAGATTTCTAACTTAGCAGAGACAGAAAACTCTAGGTGATTTTCCCATCTGTCCTAGCCTTGATGGACAGAATTACCTGATACCTATTGTTGGTGGAAGGTAACAAAACTAATGCCCTTTCACCACTTCTAAGTCCTATTCTTTCAAAAAATAGTCGATGTCATTCTATGAAAGCAAGATATGGGAACTGTAAGTCAATTGATCCAATAGAAAAATAACACAAGTTAAATTTCTGGTGTTCTTTTATTCTCTATGAAAACATAAATTTAGAGATAAATGATTTTCCACTGCATAACCACTACACAATTGTTTGGTGTTGCAGCAGCCTTTGCCAATTTTAATACTCTTTGCTTCTTAGATGTATCCCCACCAGTTCTAGTACTTGTACCTTCATCAAAGTCATTAAATCATGAATAGTTGCACCACTCGGCTCAAATAATTAAACAATGGAATATTATGTTAACTCATAGTATGTCATTGAGATTCAAGTGATGAAGACTTACTTTTGAATTCCCTTTAAAGAGAAGAAAAGAACTGATAAAAAACCCTCTTTATAGAGAAAATCTAGGTAATAGGAAAACCTAAGTAACTACAATCCTAAAGATAAGAAAGCTGATAAGTACAAAATTAATATAATTAAACTGAATAAAAAAAGTTCTACAAATGGCAAGAGTCCTAGATATCTGCTACCCTTATTACGCCCCCGCAAGTTGGCGTCGAGGTCTACTACGCCCAACTTGGAGAAATGGTTACTGAAAAGAGCACGCGGACGGGGGTTTGTGAGAAGATCTGCAACTTGATAAGTAACATGTAAATGGGTAACTTCAAGCTATTTGCGTTCAACCTGCTCACGGACAAAATGGAAGTCGATGGCAGAATGAGGAGTGATTGTAAGAACGGTAGAGAATGGAAAGAGCAAACGTACTGGACACAATTTATATTCTTTCAATTTTTTCATATTCTTTTTGGAGTTTTTGATAAACAACTTGTAAGTGACAAAGATTCTTTAAATTTTTTTATGAGGCTTTGTTATGTGGATGAAATTTTGCGAAATCTAAATTCTCTTTGATTTTATTTTTTAAAAATGATTTTCAAATTATATTTTCTGAAAAGCATGGCACTTTACCTTTTTGACTAATTGTATTTTTAAAATAATAATTGTGGTATGCAAGAGATCTCCTATTGGTAATGAAACTATGCTTCCATTCTCCTTTTACGGAAAATGAAGCTATGAATTAATAAATTTATTGAATTTGATCTAAAGTACCTATTTTCCTTTCATAGAAAAATTCAATTGTCAAAATCAATTAAAAAAGGGCAAATTACAGAAATCACATACTTTTACGGCAAAATTACAATCTATCCCTTCAAAGTTTATAATTATAGAAATCCCTCAAAACGGATACAATAATATAAGTGTTGATACATTAATCTGATGCGCGAGATACATTAATCGTTAAGTAAGACACATTACATTTTATACATGATACACTAATCTGATGTACATTTTATACATGATATACTATCTGATGCGCGAGATAACATTTTATATATGATACACTATTTGATGCGCATACACTAATCTGATGCGCGAGATACACTAATCTGATGCGTGAAAATGAGGGATTTTGGAGATTTGTAAAACTTATAAGGGATAATGGTAATAAGTAAACTAAAATGTGGGATTTCAACAATTTTTCCATTAAAAAACAGCAAAAACGAAAATGACTCAACTAAGATCGGGGTTGGAAATTAGGTTAAGTTTTTGGGTTTTTATTTCCTTGCTTAAAATTAAATTAGGAAAAAAAAAGTTGAAAATATATAAGATATTTTTTTTAAATCACAAATATATATATATACTAGCGTGTACGAACGTGCGTTGCACGTTACTGTGCCAATTATTAACAGGTATTTTGAATAAAAAGTGCTTGTAAGGTATTAAAATTATAATAAATAGTAATCTATTTTAAATTTGTATACAAACAAACAATTCAATTATGAAAAGTATTGGTCCTATAATTATTATTCATCATCATAATTCAATTCTAAATGCAGGTTGCACAAAAAATAATTTGCAAATAAACTTACCACATTGTGTACTTCAACTTTACAACTTAAATATGGAAAAGGAGCAAAAAACTAAAATTAAAATTAATGAGTAAACAAATTAGAGTATTATTTGAGAATATCAGGAAAGAAAGAGAAGGAACAAAGACCAAGAGGAATGAATAGTGGTGACGTCTTGAAACAATTCAATAATTTCGAGGAAACATCATATAATAGAACGAAGAATTTATAATCTCAAAAACTTATATTTCTTTATAATTTTATTTTGACTACTTAATTTATCAGAATGGCCAAAAATGAAAATTTTAAAAATTCAATTATAAATTTAACATTAAAAAATAATTTCTACTCACCAATCAAATATGAGAAAATAAGTTAGAAATCCACTTGTTTTTCAAGAAAACATTTTCCTTCATACCAAACACACCCTAAGTTTTTCAATTTTTCAATACCTACTATTACCCTTAACATTAGCTCATACAAAATTTGAAAAATACTCACAAAATTGAATTTTTGGGGTAGGAATGTGAAAAACAAAAAGGACTAGAGGCGGTGTTGGTTTGCAACAAAAAAGGGAAATTTTGAGAAAATATTTAGGAGTGAGACAGTGATGTAGGGGCATTAAGAAGAAGAAGGGGGTTAAAATGGTGGGTGGATCCAATGGAGAAGGAAAGAAGTGGAATGGGAAGAAGAAAATTGGTTGGGTTGGGTGGGCGGGGGAGGGGGGTGGCGTGTTGAAGCTTTGAAGAAGACGACTTCTTTTTTTGGCGTTTTTCATTTATTTAAAAAAAAAATCATGTCTTTAATATAAAATATTATACTCACTCGCTTTAAAACACATGAAATCACGCATTATTCCAAGTCATCAATATTAGAGCCACATGTGTTCAATCAATGGTCAAAGGTGTTTACAATATTGTATTTCAGTAAAGTTTAAGAGTTTTGTTGGCAAAATCGCAAGTACAAGGATTCAATTTACAAACGGAACCAAGTACAAGAACCTCTCATGTCATTCCGTCTTTATAAATATTTTTTTCTCCATAAAAGGAACTTTTTAAAGTTAAGTCATATTTAATTATAGAAAAATCTATGTACTTTTATTCGTTCACTGTACAAAAAATAAGGCGTGATCCAATAGAGTGAAACTTTGATTTCTCATTCTAGATTCTAGATTCTAGAAGATGTTCTGTCTAATTACTGTTTATACATATACAGACAAAAGACCAAACACCAGATGTTTCAGGACGACTGAACTAAAACACAGACTTATTTACAAAGAGAATATCTATAACATGAAGAAAATAAGAAGCTTTTCTGGCAGTACTTATACAACACAAAGTCTGAACAAGAGTGCTCAGACAATGCCAACAACAAAACATCTAAGGCTACTGAAGGCATATGTCCAACCTAGTCATATGTTTGATAATCTACTTTTAAGTGCTTCTCCATAACATTGATATGTGTTCCTTTTCTGATCCCATGTATTCAAGTTTCGTTATCATCCAGCGAAACGCCAAGCCTGAAACTAAGAGTAGTTAGCCACCAGACCACCAGATGATGGAATTGAACAACAATGACCTTATGTTGATATAAAGAAAGTACAGAAACTGAAATAGTAAACGTCTTCGGGGAAAAGAAAAGAAAGAAACTGAAACAGTAAAGGGAAGGGAAATCATCATTTCGTCATACAAATAGCAGAAAATTGCAACTATATTTTTTAGGTCAGCACCATATATAACTCCCTCCATATTTCAAAATTTTGTGGCGCTTTGTAATAGCACTACGGAAGCAAACTGTAAAAAGTCATTTGACACTCTATCAAATGAGATGGGAACCATAATTATTAGAATAAAAAGAGAGCTTACCCCTCACCTTGTATTAGGCAAAAAGTAATCTTTCCTACAGTGTTTCACACCAAAGGAGGTCTCTAGCTTGTCAAGGACGCAAGGATATCCGGCTCTCTAGGAGTTACTCCATTTTGGTAATCTAAACCCTTCTTCCCAATTGCACATATATGTACACGCATTTCATATTTCCCAATGAGCTCAAATATGCAGATATCTCCCATATGGATGTCATTCTCTCGGACAAATGCCGACCATCCTCCGCAGAATGTGTGCAGCGTTTGTACCTTTACAGTCGGAATTGAATTTACAGTCCAACATTCTCCTTTCAAGTTCTGTAGCACAATCTCTGTTCTGCAGTTTGGGAGATGTTCCATTGAGAACTGACATGGAACTTTCTGAGAAAGACGTAGAAGGCTCTAAGAACATGAATTTAAAGCAAAGAATAGCATGAAAAACGCCATAACATCAAACAACTTAAATTGGCCTAAGGAACAAGTATCAGCAGAAATGAAGAGAATGCCATAGCTGTAATCTATTCAAGACCAAAATAGTCATGATGCATTTACTTAATATTATGTTTGCAGCTTTACTTGCAGCACATCGAGATAGGATCAAAAGTATGCATGTTGATCCATACAACAGCTAGACTCACATTTAATCTTTACAAATAACCAGTTAAACCAGTTTTAATTTCCTTCTTGAGCAATCTCAATTCAGTTTCATTCCAAGACTATTTATTTCAATTGTGCATTGTTCTTTTTTCGGGTCAAATACATAAAATATTTAGTTCAAATTTTATTTATCTCTTTTTTAGATGCAATGATTATTCGTTCAAAGGTGTATTTCTTCTTTTCTTGGCCTTGATTAGAATATAATATCTTCCGCCAAAAAAAAAATTATAGTCAAAATATTGTTGTTCCATTTTATTTTATTTCTTATTTGTTACAGAACTGGCTCCGAAAAGATGATTTATATAATTAGTAAACTTAAAAAGGTAAAATATATATTTTTTTCTAAAGAAAAGCTACATGGATTAAAAAAAATAATCCATGTAGCAGCGCGTGTGTCAGCGTTTAAGGGGATTGTGACAATCAAATTACCAAGTTGATGGGAGTAATTAAGCCAAAGCCAAGTTTAGGTGTGCACCGAATAAGACTCGACAAATTTAGGGGGGTCACCATCTATTTACTTTGATGTAAGCCCAATAGAATAGATACCACTAAATTTATAATTAACTTTATAGGTCACTGATGTAAAAACAAAAGGCATCACTAACAAGATTCACATCATTTACACGGATGTCTGGAGCACCTACAACCTACAATTGTCTTGACTTGGTTATATGCAAAGTCATAGATTAACACTTTGTATAGGGGCTGAGAGAAATACTCTCTTTTGTCAATCTGTTACTTAACTATACCTCTTGTATCTTTGCATCTCCTTAATGCTTTTTTTAATAAAACATATTAATTACTTCATCAAAAAAAAAAACGATTCACTCAGACAACAATTTTGTTTTGACTGTTGATTTTATGTTCTGTTAGAAGGCCCTTATCAAACAAGAATTATCTGCTAGAAGGCAAAGAGGGGTCAAAATACCAAACACATCAACTCTATAGAGAGACAAAACTAGGCTTCAAGTCCTGTGGGCATTTAGTTTCTACCTATGAAATAATTTTTATGTTGGGAAATAATGTTTTTGACATATATTAAACATTTGAGAAAAAATGAACAAGCTCCAATAGAAAATATTGAAAAGGGAAAATATTTCGAAGATGATCATGAATGTTTGGAATCCATATTATGCAACCAGATGGAATGGAAAAGGTTGGGACAATAATAATAAATAGAAAGATAAAACAAGCAAAAGAACTCACCAAGGTGTAAGAGCCACTAATGTTGAATTTTTTCATGAGTCGCACGAAATGAGGGAAATTGGAAATGAAAGATTCAGCAGCTAATTTCTCTTCAGGTACTGATTTCATGGACATACAGCTCTTGGTGAAAGAACCCTGTTTATCTTGAGAACTAGTAGGTTTCCTGATTGCTGTTCGAGCACGATAGTTGAAAGGATTCAATATAAATTCAGTGTGAGGACGGACAGCTAAAATAAGTTAGTTAATTGTCCTTCAAATTACCTGAATCTCCACTGCTAATCTTTGACTGAGAATGGAGCTGATGATTCTTCAACATATTACCATGTTTCTCTTTGTCAGGAGCACATCCTTTTCTATCATATGTCATAACCTTCGCTTGATTAGAATTTGATCCCACTTTCCTGGACTTACATCCAGAATTTTTTGCATAATCAGTAACTAGTCCTTCATCAACTACCTTACTACTGTAATCACTTCCTTCCTTTTCCACCCTAAGAACACGCACACGCAATTCACACTTGCGGACAAGCTCAAAGATGCAGGTATCTCCCAAATCAATGTTATTGTCGCGAACAAAGGATAACCACCCTCCGCAAAAGGTATGTGATGTTTGTACTCTTGTAGTCGGGATTGTATTCACAGTCCAAGTTTTCCCTTTTAAATTATGAAGTAAAATCTTCACCTTGCAGTTGGGAAGGTGTTCCGTGGCAAATTGGTAAGGGATGTGCTGCCAAAGAAAATATGAAGGAGATCAACAAACCAAGTGATGCACATGCAGGAGTGGTGAAAGAAAAAATAACCTTGTCTAATCGTTGCAATATTACTCCAAACTAAACATCAAATAAAGGCAATGTCACCAGAGTGATTCATCTCCTAAGATGAAGCAAATTCACATGGAAAAGCTCAGGCATACCATAAATCAATCACTAATGATACAGAAGACTACAAAGGCAACTGAATGCCACAACTCCCTGGCGGATAAGATTGTTGTAATATATACTCCCTCCATTTCAATTTGTTTCTCTTACTTTTTTTTTGATAAAGGTGAAATTAAATGTTTGTCTTACTTTACTTTTTAGTCCGTTTAAAAAAGAATGCCCTTCCCCTTTTTGGCAACTCTTTAATTCTAACTTTCCAACACGTTTAAGACCACAAGATTAAAGGGCATTTAGGTACATTCTACATGTCTTTGTTTTAAAACCACAAGACTCAAAAGTTTCCTTTACTTATTAAACTCGGGCCAAGACCAGACAACCAAATTGGAACGGAGGGAATAGATAACAACAACATCAACCATATCAAACAAATAGGCATGTGGTTCACTATAAAACAGGCAGGTTAAGGACAAATATGCAGTTAGTAAAACAAACAGAAACATCAGTAGGCAGCTCAGATATTGTTGGCAACAAAACTATAACCACCTAAACAACTTTAACACGCTGCACATAATCCTCAACCACAACATTCTTTAAAAAGATCTATGAACAATTCTGATTGATCAATAAAAATCGATTTCAATGCTATGTTTTTTTTATGAGTTTAGCCAATTCATCATGAAAGGTAAAAGGGGATAAAGGAACCGTGTATTGATTATCTTGTAAATATAAGTTGTCTTCCTCCATAAAAACTCATTTGATGCACTTATTGATAGTAAGATATGTTGAAGCAATGCATTACAGTAGCTAAGACTACTGTAAGATTTTGTTGTTCAGCAAGACACTTCAAGAATGTTAGTTTAAAGAAAACAGAAGACCTACTCACCAGGGTGTATGAGCCACTGATGTTGAACCTCTTCATAACTTTAGTAAAGCTGGGGAAACTTGAGGTAAACAAACGGGCAACCTTTTCTGCTTCCTGTGCAGGCAACCACATATCTTTCTCGGAGGAAGCATTGCCTGTTTTCATCTTTGCTTTAGATTCAAAATACCAGTTACTATTCCAAATCATTACTAAAATTTTTGTTATGTAGTTATTTCTAACAGCTGAAATTTCATTGCCATTACGAAAACAACAAAAAATTTGGTTAGGAGAATTGCAGGGCAAAAATGTATACAAACACTTTGCACAGTAAGAAATATTACATAGTTGTAAAGAATCAGGCAACACATGAGAAAAGTATGTTCTGAACTTAAATATACAAATAAAAATGTCGGCTCTCTAAACACGTAGATTTTCGCCGAGGCAGTTGCACAATTCAATGGGAAAAATTGGTGTTTACTAAATGTCTGTGCATGATTAAAATGAACTGTAACATCAAATTGGCTTGATTAAACTTATGGACAATTCAAAGAACACTTCTCAAACTAGAAAAATTGAACTGAAAACAATAAAAATAAACAATATAACCATTCACCTGGATTGCTAAAGATTATCTTTGCTTGAGCTGGCACAGCAATGGTAACTTTACTGTTTAATGCATCTCCAGCATTCTCCATTTCATCCAGAAAACTAGCAGCATAATTTCTTCCTGCATATGAGCAAACTGCATCTTCTGGAGTGTACCCATCCTTGCTAAATGCAAGACCATGGGTATCCTGGCTACTTGTGCATTCGGAAGGGATCTCAGTGCAATCTAATAAAACGGAGTTCCCTCGGTCTCTTTTTTTCAGAGCAAGATTGTACAAGTCAGTTGCTCCTTGACTGCAGTCAGCGTTATAAGAAGCCTCCTTCTCACATGAACTCTCGTCAAATACTTGCACAGCGAAATGCAAATCACCATCATATCTGAAAACCAAAGAATCCCCTGTTTCAAGGCAGTGATCTTTAACAAATGAAACCCATCCATTGTGGAAGAATAAACCATCATCTTGCTGTATCAAGTCCACAGGCCAAGCATTTCCACTGGGACCCACCAAAACTGTTGTTCCAGAAGCTCTTCCTTCCATTTGTTTAATGAATTTTGATGGAATTTTCTGCAATATAGAAATCAAAACAATTAATAAACTTTGCAAGAGTTGATAACATAAAGTTCTTCAGAAGAGTTTGTTTTAAAAATAAAATAACATCATTTTAAAATGCATAGGCAAGTCGTTCCAAGAGCAACGGATACTGATCTCTGTTACAAAACTCTTTATATTGCCTTGAAATAACGATGTTGGCATGTTGCAAAAGTATCACGCGCCTGACGTAGGTCATTCATATGGAGCCAGTCACACACCTATGCAGGGCCCTAAGTTAATCCCCCCCTTATACTCTGAACGCTAAGATCTCAGTTTATAGCTTATGAAGCTTGTTAAACTTAAACAATGAATGTACCATTTGTCTGATACGTAGCATATTGAATAATCATATCTCTATGACACAATTATTTACTAAGTGAAGCAAATGTAGCTCAAAGTACTAAAAAACAACTACTAAAACAGCCTAAATAAAAAACAATCTCAATGCTGCATTCACTGTCATCATGCATTTGTTATAGTTTCACTAAAGTTTGTTGCTTTGATCCAAAAACAACATTCTTGGCCAATGAATAGTCCTTATAGTTACACTAAAGTTTGTTGCTTTGATAAAAAACAACATCATTGGCCAATGAGTAGTTTTATAGTTACACTAAAGTTTGTTGCTTTGATGCAAAAACAACAATCTTAGCCAATGAATAGTCCTTATAGTTTCACTAAAGTTTGTTGCTTTGAACCAAAAACAACATTCTTAGCAAATGAATAGTCCTTATAGTTACACTAAAGTTTGTTGCTTTGATTAAAAACAACATTCTTGGCCAATGATCAGTTTTTATAGTTACGCTAAAGTTTGTTGCTTTGATGCAAAAACAACATTCCTAGCCAATGAATAGTCCTTATAGTTACACTAAAGTTAGTTGCTTTGATCCAAAAACAACATTCTTGGCCAACCCCTTTCTTCAAAACACTTTTGCTCATTTGTTACAATTAGCCCAAATGCAGTAAGAATAGCAACAAACCCAACACATAAAAAGATTCAAGTCTTTTTTTGACAGAATGATATATAGAGGAACAAAAAAGAAAAATTCAACAAACATGAATGTACCAACAAGTTGTGAAGCTAAGAGCAAGATGGCAATGTGAACCAATGCTTACCAATTTTTCAGAATTCATGGAAGGGTTAAAACCCACAAGAAAATGAGGCCTTCTTGCATCCAACATCTCTATTTCCTCTCTTTTTCACCTAAATTTTGAAGCTAAAACCCTAAAGAACCCCACAAAATTCCTTCAACCCCATTTTCTTAGAATCTGGGGATGTGAAATTAAGCAAGTAATCAAACACACAGCAATCAATGTGACCCGAGCAAGCTGGTGGGGGTGGGGGTGGGGGTGGAGTAAAGGAAATTCCTGAAATACCCCGTGGGGTAAAGCGTGAGTTACACGTAGTTCAGAATGGGGAAATCAAGGCGCGTGGGTTAAGTGAAGAAAGAAATTACAAACACTTGTGATTAGGATATAATCCAAATGATAATTAAGATTTAGGATGAAAAAATTGAAGCATTCGATTAGTCATGGGAGTTAATGATTATTTTAACAGTTTTTCTTGGCTTAAATTTATTTTTCTTTTAACGGAAAAGGGCCTAAAATACCCTTCAACTATGCGAATTGGAACAAATTTACCCTTCTTCTACCTTTCGGACCTAAAATGCCCTTGACATCAACCTTTAGGCTCTATTTTGCCCTTATTTTTAACAGCCTAAATAATAACATCAATTAATAAATTCATTTATGACGTGTCGCTATCCTAATAATTAATTAAACTAATTAAAAAAACCAAACCCACCAAAAGACCCACCTATTAAAGTGACCCAAATCTTTTACCCATCTTTCATCCCCAATTCCTTTAACCTAAAAATAACATACGCTCCAATCTAAATCTCCTCTCTTCTTCCTCAATTGAAGCTCACCGAACTCAAACTATCTGGCCAAATCTTCTCTCGTCTTCATCTATCAAAGCTCACCAGAACTCAAGTAAGAATTTTTGTTTCTTCTGGCCAACAATTTGAAGTTGCCACTCTTCTTATGTTTCTTCTCCTCAACAATTACAGTCCCATACATGTAAGTGGGGATCGAGTACAAAATGTTTTACTGCTACGACCATAGAAAATGGTGGACGCCGATTTTACAAATGTCATTGGAATTGGTTCGATGAAAAACTCCCACCTCATGTGTCAATGATGATTCATAATCAAAAAGTTGAATTGGATTCTATTCGTAAAAATGATGTAGTATGGTTTGTGTAACACTAGTATTATTAGTCGGTTAGGTTAGTTTAGTGACTTGATATTGTTGTCAAATGAAAGAGATTTGCATATTTGAAATTTGCAGTTTGATTGTAATGAATTTTTTTTTTGCAGAAGTGTTATTTTGGTGTTATGTAATGAACAATCTTTTTGTAAAATTTTATATTATTTGTTAGAGTAAAAATGTTGTATTAGAAGTTTGACAAGATATGAAGAATATTTTGCTTTAAATTATATCAATACTTTAGTTCTTTGAATGTTGTGACTGCTGCTCTTTTGGCAGAGTTAGATTGTGAAAATGGTTGGGGATGTTAAGGTTTTGAATGTACTTGATTTTGCAAAAATACAATGGTATCATTGATGCCTTTACAAGTATCCATAGGATCTGAAAATGATCCTTACAAATATGTATCATCCAGAACCATAGTCCATATATGCATCCCAAATTAGCAGGCCATAGAAACTCTAAAATCAGGTTCATATATGTATCATCAAGTCTTTGTTTGATCTTTATTCACAAATTCATTAATGGTAAAGTGTATGCAGAGATAGAGAGGTAGCTTCCAATAAACCCTCACTAGTAAAGAAGCAAATCTTTGTTTTACTATTCCACGGAAAAGAAATAATAAGTAGGCTGAAGATACATATGTTATTGCCTGTGAATCTTCTCTTAAGTTTTATGCACCAAAAGTAAAAGAAGTTAGGCTGCTATAGATAACATGGACATGAAAGTGTCACGACCCAAGCCTAGGGCCTAGACGTGACCGGCGAATGGGGAACCCGAAGGAACCCCAAACAAGCCTCATAGCGTATCATTACACATCCTTGGTCGCGGAAGCAATTAAATGACCATAAGCGATAAGCATAATCAAGGGGGAAATAGGATGTGTAGTAGTAATTCCATACTTCAAGAGTTCATAAATAATCATAAGGACCCATAAACTTGAAGTAGAAATAGAGGATAAATGGTTGGACTTGTGGAAAGGAAGGTTTCCACAATCAAACCCACATACCTCAACTTTG
>JAJOOO010005522.1:0-14946 GCA_029582685.1 Solanum piurae | reverse complement strand
TTTTAAGTACCCATGACCCAGGCTTACCTCCCTCCTCTCTTAACAAAACAAAAAAAAATAGTAGACAACTAGATCTACTGTTTTTTTCTTGAAGCTGTAAGGAAGGCCAAGCTCCAACTACTGCTATGAAAACAATAGAAAAAGTTTTGAGAGAAAATTCCTTTTCAGTTAAAATTTGAATACGAATGAAATCATATAACTTTGATGAAAACAGGACAAACGATTCCAAAGAGCAGAATCTTTGCCAATTCTAAAGGATGTATAAAAAAATTGAGGGGCAATTTAGTCATTTGATTCCTTATCCTTGGATTAGTAATCCCTAGACATCCTTGGTATTAGATAAGACCACATATGATGTATTAAGTTATCCATGTATTAGGTGTGCTTGAGTTGAATTGTGCAACTAAACATTGTATTGGGTGGACTAAATTTTAAACCAAGGATTATTTTAATTAATACCTCCTACCAAACGGCTCCTTAAGATATTATAATATATTCAAGAATTTTTGTAAATTGATATTTCATTATGACTCCATCTATCTTCACCATTAGTCATCACCACAATAGACGTAATCCACCATTATTAACTATTACCGTTGTTTATATTCTTCATTATCAACTATTGTCTACTGTGATATTAATTTTACCTTTATTAATTAGGAGTAATGCAAAGTATATAAAATATTACGTTACAAAATGGATGAATTACCTATCCGTTCCAAATCACATTTTTTGAGTATGATGTAATGACTTTAATGTCATTAACACTTCACATACGTTTCTAAGAAATTGCTTCTTCTCTTTGAAACTCCTATTTTGCAAATCTTATATCTTGAGTGAGCATAATACAACAATACCAACATAAACAAAAGGAAGAGAAAAACTTTTTCCTCCTTTCTTCTTATTCATAGAATATTTTTTGGGCAATTGGTTTTGAGCAACCTCCAAACTCTCAACCACGAGTGCACGTGTTTGAGAGTAACTGTGGAACCTTAGGGAGCGATCGGCTACAACGATTTGCATCGGAGTCGAGCTGAAATCACTTTCAAGGAAGTGGCTTGCCATGACACAGTGCTTGTGATAAGTTATTTATTACTTTATAATTCTAATCTAATATCAATATTGTAGTATTTTTTCCCAACAATTTGAAAGCGATTTACTAACATACAATATTGATAAATGGCTATATCTTTGAACAAAACTTTTTCTAATTTGTCAAAACTTGAGCCTTTGGATGGAAATAATTTCAAACGATGGTCACAAAAACTTTTAATTTTCTTTGAACAATTAGAAGTTGATTATGTTTTATTTAAAGAACCTTTTATGAATGGTTCTAACACCACTACTGATTCTAACAATGTTATGGTTGTTGATGATGTTGTTAAAAAGAAGTTTGAAAAGGATAAAAAAATTGTGAGAGGACATTTTCTAAATCATATGATTAATCCTTTATTTGATTTATTTTTAACCTATAAATCTGCCAAAGAAATATTGGATAATTTGGAAAAGAAATATAGTGTTGATGATGCAGGAAAGAAAAAATATGTTGTCGGTCAGTGAATTAAATTCCAAATGGTTGATAATAAGCCAATAATGGAACAAGTTCATAAATATGAGAACTTGAATGTTGATGTTCACAATGAGGACATGAAGATGTGTGAGATATTTCAGGCTAATGTTCTGCTTGAAAAATTCTCACCATCTTGGAGTGATTATAGAAATCAATTAAAACATAAGAAAAATAATTTAACTCTCCAAGAACTTATTAGTCATTTGATGACTGAAGAGGCGAACCGTCTCAAAGATAAGATGGAAGAACTTTCTCTTAATTCTTCTAAAGCTAATCTTGTTGAATCTTCTGATACTGTTGTGAAAGACAGGTTCAAAGGCAAACAGAAGAAAGCCTAAAAAAAGGAACATATGAAGAAGAAAAATCAATTCAACAAGACGGAGAGTCAAATTCAAAAATTTAAGGGTCCTTGTTTTATTTGTGGAAAAGTTGATACGATTCTCACAAGAAGAATCACCAAAACAGCGGAAAATCACAGACAAGAAATAAATGATAGAAGAAGAGACACAAGATAAGAAACAATTGGCAACTAAAGAATGTATTAAATTCAATAACCTCCAATCTAGATCCTAACAAGCACCAAATCTGGATAAATAGATAGACACAACAAGAGGAAACAAAGAGCAACCTATGGGTATGTTAAACCCAAAGACCTCACTTCGTTAATCCAACAAGAAGCACCTAACTCTTACGAAGACCTCAAGGGAATCGATATCCCAAGCAACCTCCGTTTCTAAATTTCAACAAAAGCTTTACCAAGCTTTCAAACACTCACACAAGGAGTTTTAGGTTTACAACCACAATAATCAAAATCAGTCTGCCCTAAAATGAACCCCTAAAGGCCTATTTATAGTTTTAGGCATTATTACATAGATGGGCCCAAAAGTGACCCAAAATGGGCTAATGTGCGAGTCAAGTTGGGCTCGCCTAATGGCTCAGCGATGTGCCTAATAGGTTCGGCAAGGAACTATGCTCTTTGCCTTGGCTGAAAAGCTACTGGAACTTTGGGCGGTCTGGGGACCATCGCCCAATCCACTTGGCGGTGCGCCAATGGTCTTCAGATCGCCTAGTGAGCAGTTTTCCCCTTGGTAGCTCCTTGGGCAGTTGCTGATCTTGAGAATCCTCGCCAAAAGGTTTTGGCGAGTCGCCAAAGTGTTCTCCAGCTCGCCGAAAGGAGCACATTTCTCACTTTCTCCTCTTCTTCGCTTCATTAGGCCTCCCACGCTCCAAGTTATCATCCAAGCATGATGTTTCCCAACTGGGAGCTCCTTCAAGGTGCATATGTTCTCATGCTAGGCATGGAACTCCCTCATCGTCATCCATACATGGTCAACAACCTCCATCATTGTGAACAATCCATCAATACGTTGAAGTTAGTGAATGGAGGTAATCTGTATTACATCATTCTCCTCTTCTTGAAAAGGATTCGTCCTCGAATCCATACCTTGCAAAACCATAGGGGAAGCAAATAGTACAAAGATCCTCATGGCATGAGGGTTATCATTAGCATTAACAATTTCATCACCTTGCCAAGGATGCACAAATTTAACATATAACCAAGCATCACAAATATCAACAAAGGGTTTGCAACTCATCAAAGTAATAGATACTTGGCTAAGTAATAAACTTAGACAAAGGGTTAGAGTGTAGGAACCAATACACTTAAACAACCTAATAGGTAAGCCCTCATTGGTTCCACATTCAAACAAGCACAAGGCCTCCCTTATGTCAAGTAGCACAAGAACACTCTCATACCTAAGTGCGGAGGCACAAGTAGTGTTGACCCAATTTAAGACCCCATCCAATGCACTAGATAACTTTAAGAGAGTGAGTATTCCCAATTCATGAGCAGGTTGGCGTACATAAGTATTCCCCACCCAAATTGGTAAACATACCTCACTCAAGCACATTGAATCAAGTAATAACACCACGGAAGAATCATGTAAATGACAGATGGTGTTACTACCACACTCAACACATTTAAAGTCGGCACCAAGGTCAAATGGAGAAGGGTCGCACAATATCGAGTCAAAGAGACTCTCATTTTCCCAATTGATACCACTACTAACATAAGATATGCTACCCACACAAGCATGAGTATCATCAAATGCAAGTAGATAAAATTGAGTCCTCGAATCCAAACCTTGTAAAACCATATAGATCATAAGCAAGAAGCTTATCCCCATAGCATGATGGGTAGTACAAAGGTTAGCAGTTATAACATTTAACCGATGAGACTTAAACTCAAGGAACAACCAAATATCTTCTATTGTCATGGCGATTAAGCCCACTAATAGAGAACAAGGACAATGGTCATTCTTCTCAACAACAAGGTAGTACCACCAAAATATGATACTCCCACCAGTTCAAATACCCTTAAACATTCACCGGGATCAAAAGGATAGAAGGTCCACAGAACTAGATCAAGTGCTCCTTCATTTATCAGGTGGGTACTTGTACCTCCCAACAACATACTCCACTCAACATCATGAGCATCATCATATGTAAACAAGTAATAGAAAAAGATGTCTCACAAATCAACCTCCTATATGGTGTTTTCGTGTGTATGACTACCAATAGGCTCAAAAGCATTGGTCATACTATCAAGGAGTGAAACACACCAAGAAGAAGAAGTGACGAGAAAACACACACCACCTTTCTCCTCATCACATTCCTTCCCCACAAGAGTACTCTCATCTTCCAAGAAGAGATTTCCATCTTTGGGAGGGAAAGCATCACACAAGAGTACTCTCATCTTCCAAGAAGAGATTTACTATAACAAGTATAGCTATCAAGAACTATACTGCTCTCAAGATTCACACCACTAGGTACATCACTAGGAGTGATTTCATCATCTTAAAAAAGGATATTGTACTTAAAGAGGGAATGATCAACCACTAGGGAAGAATTAAAACATGCAAGTTTACCCTAAAAAAGACACATATCATCTTTCGAAGTACTTTTAAGCACATGATCTCTATGAGCAAATCAAGCAATTGGATCAGCCACAAAAGACATGCTCAAAGAGTCACTCTTAATCAGATGATCAACATTCTCATTAGTGCCACCAACTTAAGGTTCCTTAATCACATTACAAGGACCCTCAACCAGTGAACTACACTTACAAACAGGTTGATCAACACAATCAATACAAAATAATGAGCTAGCATTCAAAGCATATGTGTCAACACTAGGTGGACACAAATCGATCTTACTAAAAGAATCAATTCGGTCATCAATAGGATCAACTCGTGTATCCACATTCTCAACAATCACATTATCAACACATGGTAAATAATCAATAGGCTCACATAAAGATAAGCTAACATTCACACTTTGTTCATTTGCAATGATAAAAGTGTTAGGATTAACTATTGCACCTTGACGCTCCCAAGAAAGATCTTATTTACCTTGGATGTTGGAACATTTTATTAGTGCATCCATCACACCTTCGACTATAGGCTCTTTGGCTGGAACTTGTGTTCCTCCATTCATTACGCTTGTACCTACATGAGAATCCTTACAAAGTGAAGGATGAACATAAATGTTAGATTGAAATTGTGGCAACCCTCTCACTTCACTCTTCTCAACTTCTCATTTTTCCACTCTAAGGTTGCCACCTTGCTTTCCCTTACTCCTCTCAATCGTTTGTTTCTCACTTTTCACCTTAGGAAGAGGAAATAGATGTGTTCCCCAATGATCCACGACACACTTGTACCCGTTCTGCTCATTTGGGACCCTATGCTCATTGAACCAATTAGCCCCAAAACTTAAGTGATAAGAAGCCATGGGCATTATATCACATCAAACCTCCTCATAGTATTTGCCGCGTGTGAAAGAGACTCATACCCCTTCGGTAACCTTACATCCCTCCATGGTGATGGATAAGTCCTTTGTAGTCGAGGTAGTCCCAAGTAAGCTACCACAACTGGAGTGATGTAGTTCAAATTGTACTCATCATCGAGGACAAGGTCAAGTCCCAAAGCCCCACAAATGCCAACCTTTGTCCTAAGGACTAATCTTCTCGGATCGACATTGAAAAGCTTGGTGTACCCTTTTGGCACATACTTGAACCTTTTTAGCCCTTTCAATTCTTCCCATGTCAATGGGTGGGTATTTTCGTGGAGTGTTCGGAGCTTCCCGTTTGATTCCACCAACCCAATGCAATACCTTTAAAATAATCAAGGGCATACAAGGGTTGCTCTGGACCTCTCAAATCATGGCGTTGGAAAATATGCTCACATTTCCACTCCCAATCAAGATATGCCTCGGGATCACGCCATCCCTTAAAGATAGGAAATTCAATCCTTTTGGTATCGAGACCCTTGACACATCCTTCATACCTACCTTGGTTCCTAAATCTCGAATAGTGTGCATTTCCATGAGAAGTATAGGATAAAGTATCCTTAGACTTTAGAGTTGCACACTATCTCCTTCTCGTTGGATGACTTTGACTTAAGTTAGTGTAGCCACACACACTACTTCGACTAGGGTAAGGATTAACACAAGAGTAAGAATATGAATCTTCACAAGCCTTAGGGTCATGCTCCTCATACTTCGTATATAATAGAGTAGTATACCTCACCTTACTTTCATCTTAGGAGTGGGAAGTTTAACATGTTCCGGCATCATCATAGGAACCATCTTCACTCTCGGAGTGAGAGTAAGACCTCTCACATGCTCCATCATCATCATAGGAGCCACCACATGAGTCTTCTTCTCCACCTTCACCTTAAGAGCTATGTTCAACATTTCTCTCATATTCTCCTCCAAAATAGTAGCTCTTATTCTCATTCAGCTCTTGATCATGGCTATCTTCATTACCCCTATAATCACTATTATCCTCATATCCATAGCCCTCATCATCACAATCATAATCTCTCATATCATAATCACATGGGTCTGAGGCTATGGAGGACATGCTTCCTTATAACTCCTTGTACCTATAAAATGACAACTCATAAAAACAACAAATAATGTTAGCATTAGAAAAAATGAACTCACAATCGCTCGTGTTTACACACCTTTGATTGTCTCTCAAATTGGCGCGGCTAATGTTAAAGATTGCTTATACTTAGTTGATCACAAGGTCTCAATTTCTACTCTTGGTTAGAATATATTTTTATTTCAAGAAGAATGGATGACTCGATTTCAGAAAACGGACTTGAATCAAGAAGTTAACTATGAAGTAAAAATGAATAAAAGCACACAAAGAAAACACACTAACAAAGAAGTGAATTCAATAACCAATAGTCAACAAGTAGAGTAGTTACGAGTTGAAAATCAGTTTAGGATTCTTGACAACGAACTAGAAACAAAAGAAAAGAAACTAAAATTAGGACCTGAGAAGAAAGGGTCATAACTTGAGCTTTTGATCGCTAAATGCACTGTTTTCTTCGCCTAACGTGAAGTTCAGCTCGCCAACTTAAAAATTGTATCGCCAAACTCTACAAACGGACAAGGTAACTCGGCAATCTGGGTGGAAGTTCGGCGATGCGCCGAATGGATTCGGCGACCAAGGCTTAGCTCGCCGAAATTTCTAGTGTCTTCACCAAAATGAGGTCCAACTCGGTGACCTAGCTGCCCAAAGGGCGAGGCGCCGAGTGGAATGGGCGATCCAAGTCAGGATTCGCCCAAATTCTTCAAGCTGCACCTGCACAACTCTGAAAATTGACCTGTTGTGGTCCCCCACTTCCTTTGTCCTTTAGTATTTACCCTTTTAGGTAAATTCCCTTTATACAAACTCATTTGAACTTTCTCTTTCTTCCTTTTTGGATCAAACTCTTTCTCCTTTGAAGATTCCCTCCTCGAAGATTTGGATGTTCTTCAAGAACTTCAAGAACAACTATGAAGACCCAAAAATAAACCCTGGAGATTTTTAGCTTGGAATTTCACGAAATTCGAGATACAAGCTCTCTTAGATATAGGGAACAAACCCCAATACTTTTTAGCACTCAATTCCTTGCCAAAACTTCCAGATTTCAAAACCCATTTTGTCTTCTTCAAAGCTTCTTCCACCAATAATGGTGGATTCTTCAATAGTGTACCAAACCCTTTTAAATCTCATACCTACACTCAAATAAGGTTAGGGAACACTAATCCAACCTTGGAAACTTCAAACAAGACACAAATCAACAAACTTATTTCAGCAATTTCTTCAAAAACGTTTTGAACAAGATTTTTTTTGTAACAAACCCAAGACTAGAATCGTAAGAACGAATCTAATCCAAGCTCTGATACAAAATGATACGATTCTCACAAGAAGAATCATAAAAACAACAGAAAATCAAAGACAAGAAATAAATGATAGAAGAAGAGACACAAGATAAGAAACAATTGGCAACTAACGGATGCATTAAATCCAATAACTTCCAATCTAGATCCTAACAAGCACTAAATCTGGATAAATAGATAGACACAACAAGAGAAAACAAAGAGCAACCTATGGGTATGTTAAACCCAAAGACTTCACTTCGTTAATCCAACAAGAAGCACCTAACTCTTATGAAGACCTCAAGGGAATCGATATCCCAAGCAACCCCCAATTCTAAATAAGTTTCAACAAAAGTTTTACCAAGATTTCAAACACTCACACAAGGAGTTTTAGGTTTACAACCACAATAATCAAAATCAGTCTACCCTGAAATGAACCCCTAAAGGCCTATTTATAATTCTAGGCATTATTACATAGATGGGCTAAAAAATGACTCGAAATGGGAGAGCCAAGTCGGGCTCGCCTAATGGCTCGGTGATGCACCCAACAGGTTCAGCGAGGAACTCTGCTCCTTGCCTTGGCTGGAAAGCTACTGGAACTTTGGGAGGTTTGGGGACTATCGCCCAATCCACTTGGCGGTGCGCCAATGGTCTTTAGATCACCTAGTGAGCAGTTTTCCCCTTGGTAACTCTTTGGGAAGTTGGCGATCTTGGGAACCCTCTTTGGCGAGTCGCCAAAGTGTTCTCCAACTCGCCGAATGGAGCACATTCTTCACTTGCTCCTCCTCGCTTCGTTAGGCCTCCCACGCTCCAAGTTATCATCCAATCATGGTGTTTACCAACTGGGAGATCCTTCAAGGTGCATATGTTCTCATGCAAGGCATGAAACTCCCTCCTCATCATCCATACATGCTCAACAACCTCCATCCTTGTGAAAAATCCATCAATACGTTGAAGTTCGTGAATGAAGGTAATTTGTATTACATAACAAGTGCTATCAAAGAAAAAGGCAGGACTCAAAGCAGAAAGGGCAAAGTGATGTCCAAGCTCATCTTGCCGAGGGTAATGAAGTGATTGTTGTTGTAGTTGTTGAGGCAAATCTGGTGGCTAACAAAACTGATTGGGTGCTAGACACAGGTGCTTCAAGACATTTTTGTGCCAATAAGAATTTATTCCATGACTTTGAGGAGTCCACTGATGGCGAGTGTGTATATATATGTAACTCCACTACTACTGTAGTAATGGGTAAAGGAAAGGTTTTACTTAAATTATCTTTTAGAAAGACATTATCCTTGAACAATGTTTTGTATGTTCCCTCCCTCCGTAGAAACTTAGTTTTCGGAGCACTTCTCAACAAAGTAGGCCTTAAACTTGTTTTTGAAGCTGATAAAATAATTATTTCTCATGGAGGAGACTTTGTTGGGAAGGGATATCTTAGTGGAGGATTATTTGTATTGAACATTGTTCAAGAGATTGTCAATAATGCAAATATTTTAAATTCTGCTTATATTGTTGAGTCTATTAATTTGTGGCATGGTAGACTAGGTCATGTTAATAATTCTTCTATTAAAAGACTTAGAAAAATGGAATTAATTCCTATGATAAAAACTTATGAGTTTTCTAAATGACATGTGTGTAGAAGCAAAGCATGCCAAGAAACCTTTCAAACCTGTTATTAGTAGAAAGACCGAATTACTTGAACTAATACATTCAGATTTAGTAGATTTCAAGAACACTGTTAGCAAAGGTGGAAAAAAGTATTACATTACTTTTGTTGATGACTTTTCTAGATACACTAAGGTATATAGGAAAATCAAGATATTTAGATCTGATAGAGGCGGTGAATATAGTACTAAAACTCTAGAAGAATTTTGTGAGAAAATGGTATTATACATGAGGTTATACTCCCCAACAAAATGGTGTAGTCGAACGGAAAAATAGAACCCTTAAAGAAATGATGAATTATATATTTTTAAGCTCTAATCTATCTGACAATATGTGGGGAGAAGCAGTCTTGTCTGGGTGTTATATTCTTAATAAAGTCCCTCATAAGAAGTTAGACAAGACCTCATATGAGTTGTGGAAAAGATTTGCTCCTAACTTGAAATTTCTGAAAGTGTGGGGATGTTTGGCTAAGGTTGGTCTACCTGATTTTAAATGAGTAAATGTTGGTTCTAAGATACCGTTTTTATTGGTTATGCTCAAAATAGTGTTGCATATAGATTTTTGTCTCTAAATGATCAATTTATTTGTGAATCTAGAGATGCATAATATTTTTAGCATATTTTTCCTTTGAAAAAGAATGTGCCGAGTGATGTGCAAAATAATGCTTCTACATCTATGTCTATTAATTCTCATGTTGTACTCTCTTCTAATGTTATTTCTAATGAGCATGAAAATGAACTTAGAAGGAGTAAGAGACGTAGAATTGATACAAGTTTTGGTCCTGATTTTATCACTACCTTCTTAACTGAAAATTTTGATATTAATGTTTTAAATGATGAATTAGTGTCTATCTATTTAATAGAAGAAGACCCTAAGTCTTATGATGAAGTAATGAGATCAATAGATGTTATATTTTGAAAAGAGGCTATTAAAAGTGAATTAGACTCTATAGTTTCTAATCATACTTGGGAGTTGTATGATTTGCCTAAAGGTTGTAAACCCATAAGTAGCAAGTGGATATTTAAGAAGAAATTGAGACCTGATGGTACAATTGATAAATATAAGCCTAGACTTGTGATTAGAGATTTTAACCAAAAGAAATGTGTTGATTACTTTGATACATATTCTCCTGTGACTAAAATAGCGACCATTAGAACTCTTATTGCTTTGGCCGCTATTCACGACTTAGTGATACATCAAATGGATGTCAAAACAACATTTCTAAATGGTGATTTAGAGGAAGAGATCTATATGACTCAACTAGAGGGTTTTGTGGTTCCAGGACAAGAGGATAAAGTATGCAAATTGAGAAAGTCCTTGTACGGACTAAAACAAACATCTAAGCAATGGTATGAAAAAATTAATATCACATTAGTGGATAATGACTTTGTTGTAAATTCATCTGATACATGTGTTTATTCTAAGATGATAGGTTCAGATTGTGTGATTATTTGTTTATATGTAGATGACATGTTAATCCTTGGCCCTAATGTGAATGTCATTAATGAGACTAAAAACTTTTTATCTTCTAAGTTTGAAATGAAAGATGTGATTTTGGGAGTTAAAATCAAAAGAACTTTTAATGGTTTATCTTTGTGTCAGTCTCATTACATTGAAAAGCTGTTAAAAAAGTTTGATTGTTTTGATATAGTTGCAGTGAGAACTCTTTATGATCCTAGCATACATTTGAGGAAGAATAAAGAATCTAGTGTTTCTCAAACTGAATATGCTAAAATAATTAGAAGTGTATGGTTCTCATGAACTATACTCGGCCTGATATAGCTTATGTTATTAGTAGATTGAGTAGATATACTCATAATCCTAGTAGTGAACACTGGAATGCTCTTCATCGCTTGCTAAGGTATTTGAGAGGTACTATGAATTGGTGTTTGCATTTTAACAAATTTCATACTGTTTTAGAAGGTTTTTGTGATGCAAACTGGGTAACTGACAATGATGAAGTTAGCTCCACCAGTGGCTATGTGTTTACTTTGGGTGCAAGTGTTATTTCATGGAAGTCTTCCAAACAGACTTGTATAGCACGTTCTACCATGGAATCAGAATTCATTGCTCTCGAGTTGGCAGGGCAAGAAGCTGAGTGGCTGAGAAATATTTTGGCGGGTGTGCCATTGTGGGGAAGACAAGCTTCACTAGTCTCTCTTCATTGTGACTCACAAGCAGCAATTGGAATTGCCAAAAATAGTGTGTACAATGAAAAAATGAGACATATTCGTATCAGACATGGTGCGGTTAAATAATTGTTGAAATTGGGTGTTATTTCCTTGGAATATGTAAGGTACGAAAGAAATTTGGCTGATCCTATGACCAAGGATTTGACAAGGAAAATAATCCTTGAAACGTTGAAGGGGGTGGGGCTAAAGCCCATTGATTGAGGTAATGTGGTGGACCTATTAGGCCTTAATATACACCACATTTTTGTCCCTATGGCGTGAGACAGTGTTTTTATAAGGTTGAGCTTATTTTGCTCTTAATAATTCTATAGCCTTAAGGTGGTCTATTTGAGATAGACTTGATGGAATCATTTACGTGATTGTAAAGGTGTGGTCGCCTTTTATGAAAGACTTAGGTCGTCTTTCTAGAGCACTCATAAAATCCAAGGTGTGTGTGCATGACCATAAAAGCACTTTGTTTGTATCGCGGAGGTTGCTTAAAATTTAAGGATATAGTATGTGTTATGGAGGTCTCAATTCATATCCATTCAATTCGAGAGTACTTCACTTTGTGGATATTAAGTTGTTGCCCATTTCACTATGTGTTAATTCAAATAGAAAGATATTGACACTTAAGTACATGTTCCTTCCTTTTGTCCAAAATTTGTTCTTACTCTCTATCTTTGCATTAGTGGGGGATTGTGATATTAATTTTACCTTTATTAATTAAGAGTAATGCAAAGTATATAAAATATTACGTTACAAAATGGATGAATTACCTATCTGTTCCAAATCACATTTTTAAGTGTGATGTAATGACTTTAATGTCATTAACACTTCACATACGTTTCTAAGAATTGCTTCTTCTCTTTGAAACTCCTATTTTCTAATTTTATATAAAGATGTATCTTGAGTGACCATAATACAACACTACCAACATAAACAAAAGGAAGAGAAAAACTTTTTCCTCATTTCTTCTTATTCATAGAATATTTTTTGGGCAATTGGTTTTGAGCAACCTCCAAACTCTCAGCCATGAGTGCACGTGTTTGAGAGTAACTGGAATCTTGGGGAGCGACCGACTACAACGATTTGCACCGGAGGCGAGCCAAAATCATTTTCAAGGCAGTGGCTTGCCACGGCACAGTGCTTGTGATAAGTTATTTATTACTTAATAATTTCAATCTAATATCAATATTGTAGTATTTCCCAACATCTACTAGTATCACTCACAATCGTCGATAATCCTCACGATCATCATCACCATTAATCACCGTTTACAATTATCACCACCTACAATCATTACCTAACTGCCACATATATTCATCGACTATTACTATCATTAATAGCTATCGTCAGTCATATTATCAGTCACCTCTAACATAATTAGTTAGCACTATCATCCACCACAATTATAAATCACTATTATTAAATCGTTAGCGACTACTGTTAGAAACAATCACTACCAGCTACTATCTGCAACTAATGCCATCAATCCACAACAACACCAATCACTACTGTCAGTCATCATCCACAACTAGCTATTACCACCACCAATTCCATCATATAATTTTTAAAATATATATAACCAATATTATATTATATTATATTAATTAATATTTTATTTAAACTTTATTTTAAAATAATGGACATATAGGATGCATACTACTATATAAATGCAGTGTAGATTCATGCAAAAGTGGAAAAGTAAAGGGGGGGAAACAGGAGATACAAGAAAATTAGTGCCATAATGTAATTTAATGGCACTTTCCAATAACTTTTTGCACTAATTATTAGAATGCATTATTAAAAGATACTTATAAATAGTTACATTCCATCATATAAGACACATTGCTCAAAAGAAAATCTTCCCCTTTTTTCTAAGATCCTTTATTTAATCATATCATTAGTCATTTGGTGTAGGTAAAGTCTAAGTAGATTCTTTTGGAGAAAAATAATCAAAATATATGCTTTTAAATTATGAGAAAAGATGTGTGAAAAATAGTAAAATCACATAATATGTTAAAAATAAAGCCAAAACTCTTCTTATATTATGAAAATCATACATATACATTTCGTAATCAAGTATATTAAAATATGATTACTACAAGTTAAATTATACCATAAATAAAAAGTTTTCTGTATTTGTTTTAATTAACATGAAATTTTTAAAAGAGGATAAATATTTTTGTTGAAAATCTTTATTCACATCTTTGATTAATAATATATATATCTTTTTTGAAAAATGTATATCCTGAAACTTTTAAATAGGAAATAAACAAAATTACTTAATAAGATACATCAACTATTAGTAATAACTTAATTTGTGTTTTTATTTAATTGTAATATTTTATTATATAGATATTTATCATTGTAATTTTAGTTTATTTATTTATTCTTCTACTTCAAATTATCTTAATTTCACTTAGTTAGATGAAATTTTATTTGCAGAATTATTTAATCAAATGAAAATCTTCTCCTTTTTTTCTAAGATACCTTTATTTAATCAATCACTGTTCATTTGCTGCTGGCAAAAATCTAGCTAGATTATTATTTTTTCTTTTGGAGAAATCAAGAATATATGCTTTTGAATGATGAAAAAAGCTGGATGGAAAATAGTAAAATCACTATGATATGTTGAAAATCAAAACTAATCATGCAATACACTTTTTCACATGACTAACAGTGTATCTATTAATACCTAGTATTGCGGTGAGATGAATAAGATTTCTTCATCTTTAATCAGAGATCTCCATTTCGAATCTTGAAAAATGAAAAAATAAATACAATATAGAGCATTTCTTCTTTAATGAGTCTTACACAGAGCGAATTGAATTAGTCGAGACCCTAATATAAATAATACCGAATACGGAAACAAAAATAATGGACTTATTATAATGCTAAGTGAATATGAATATGTGCATGTACTTTATTGCCTTCACAAATATGCTCCATTTAAATGTCCTTTATTGATTTCTTCACAATATGTTCTCCTTTTAAATAATATTCTTTAGATCACTTCATTAAATGTTCATAGAGACTAATCACAACATTTTTAAAAGGCATTTTATGATACTTATTTGGATGTGTAAAATGAGTTGTAAGAAATAGTTGTAGGGCCACATTGAAAGACATATATACTAATTGACTTGATTTGCTTTAAATTATTTGAGAGTTTTAGGCCATCTAAGAAAAGAAAATAAAAAAATATATATATATGGTATTAAAACTAGTGATTCAATTAAACTCACAATCAATATAACATTTGTCGCTGACAAACTCAAGAGATTGTGTACGTTCTCAGCTTGGTGGGGGGGGGGGGGGGGG
>JAJOOO010005521.1:0-17450 GCA_029582685.1 Solanum piurae | reverse complement strand
CTTTAACAAATATAATAATTGCATGTTCTTGGGTTTTCTTAAAAGAAAAACAAAAAGGGAGCTTTTTAAATTTATTCCCATTCTGGAAAGTTGAAATAAGTTCATTATTTTGGTGAAGCAGGAACACATGTTATATCATTTATCAATGTGACAATGAAGATTAGTTGAATGGTTGTCTCGCAAAAGTGTTTTGATATGTACCTATCCAATGATGGAGTCAGAATTTTATATATGTAACGAGATTTAAAATGTCATGTTTGAGATTTAAACATGACTTATAATACTATTAATTGCACAGAAAGAAAAGAGAATTCAGAATTTAAATTCGATAAATTTATTATACTTTTTTTTTATATATAATTATGTTCTGTGTTGGAAATATCTTAGGAGCTAGTTAGGTTAGATATTGTAATGGGATTATATAAAAAAAAATGATGACAGAGCTCAACGACAAATTATGAAAAAACATGCTTTATTGAATCAATGGTCTTGCTGGTTCAGTGACTTAATCAGAGAGCTATAGGCCCCTCTCAAATCAATTATTGATCAAAAGCAATCATTTAGATAGTAATTATTGAAATATAAGGTCTTTGATATATATCCGTTTGTGTGTGATTTTTTACAGATTTTGACTGAATTGTTAATTGTTAAATTATTTAGGATGTGTTGTATATTTGTATTATTTTAAATCATTCACACAGATACTTTTATTTTGAAGTGTTCTTTAATTTTTGCTTCTTAAATTCGTGTTCTTTAATATTTGCTCCTAGTACTCATTTAATAAAAAAATATTTATCTTACACTATGAACCTATGAAGTTTCAATATTTTATGAAGAGGTTAATTTACCAGAAATTGTTCTCATAAAAATCATATGTAACAAAGTTATACTTGGAGCGGGGTGAAGAAAAAAAGAGAAGAAGAACTCTAATGAATTAAATAATGGGTTAATGGCACAGAAGGTGAATATGGGACGGTGATTAGACCGACAATATATAATTTATGGGACGGAGGTTGGTCGGTTAAAATTCTCATGTTCAGTAGATGAGAGTGATAGAGATGAGGATGTTGAGATAGATGTGTAGGCATAAAAAGATAAAGATTAAAAATGAAGTTATTCGCGACAAAGTGAGATGAAGGACAAGATGTAGAAAGTGATCAAGTTGAGAATGTTCGGGTATGTGAAGATCTAGAAAATGTGTAGATATCTGGCTTGCTTAGGAGGTGTAAGAGGTTGATTGTTGTGGACATGCTAATAAGTAAAGGTAGGCTTAAAAATATTGAGGTGAGGTGATTAGGCAAAATATGACACAACTTCAACTTACCGTACATGACCCTTAAGGGAGTGGGGTTTATATATACTAGAAAATTGGGATGTTGTAGGATTTAGTAGGCCATTTGTTGGTAAAATGTCTCATTTCCAATAAGATTTAGGCGTGTCTTTTGCCCAAGTAATATTTGAGGGGAAATTTGGCAAATAGTGTTTGTCCATATAATTTGTCATTATTTGGCAAATATCCCAAATTCTCAAATACTAGTTTTTTCTAGTATTTGGGCCAAATCTCATTATTTGGGATCTTTTAAAAATTAAAATTTTACACCAAGCTTTTATCTTTTACAAAAACACGTCTATAGTAGTTGTTTGCGTTGTATTACATAATTTTTTACTTGAACACCAAAGTAGTGACGAAATATTCAGTGAATATGAAAGTGATGATATGGTTGTTGATGAAAATGATGAACAATTGGCCCAGGGTAACAACGTCATGTGCTTTGTCTACTTCACGATGTATGGAATGATGCTTGTTGCACTCACTCCAAACTACCACATTGCTCCAGTGTCATGGACACTACTTGTTATATGTTGCAACGAAGATCCATTGACTTGTAATATAAACTTATGGTTAGTTTTGATAGTTTTTAAAACATATGGGTATAATCACATTTTTATAAAAAGTCAAATATGTTTCCTAAATACTATGGTCAAACACATGGTGAAATTTCGCCCAAATTTTCACCCAAATAATATTTGGAAATCTATGGCCAAACGCTAGCTATATATATAGCTTGTTAATTAGTATTTGTTTTGTTGCTCCTATAAAATCATACCAAGAGGGAACTAAATAATTAAGTAAAAGGATAAGTAAAAAAATATATAAAAGGAACCATCACGTGAAGGGAATAATAATAGGAGTATTATTAACTACTAAGTGAAACGGACAAATATTTTCTGATTAAATATGTGATTTGATTACTAAACGTTGCTTTATAAACAACACAATTATTTTTCTCAAAAATTAAATGTTTACCTTGTGAGCATCATGATACTCGTGATCATTAATTCATGTAAACATAAACAAATCATTTATTCATGTACAATTTGATTATTGTGTAATTAATCTAATATAATGTTGCTAATTGATTAGTTTTTTTCAGTTTACATATTAAAATTTATGTTAAGAATTAGAAGGAGTGAACAAAACGTTATTCACTCTTTATTGTAAATTATAATGTATATAATTATATGTTCAGAGATATTTATATTTCCTTTTTAGCAGAATAAATATAAATTCGTAAAATCATGAGTTAATTTAAAAATAAATATATACAAATATAAAATAATATCCTACTAAACCCCCCATCCCATCGTGGGATGAGACGGGACCAGTGGTTTCGTCCCCCCTTATTCCGTACCGGTGGCCCTATAAATCACCTTCCATGCATCCTTCGTTACGTCCTATTGGACCACCTAAGTTATAATATGTATATTCATAAAACGAATCTTTATATTATCAGGTCACTTAAAATATTACTCAATCGATTCATATATATAACTTCAAGTACTGATCGTCCACAATATAGTTAACCTTGAACTTGAAAATATATAGTATGTGTATATAAAGTAAGTAGATTTATGATTACTCATTGACTATTTAGCAATAGAATAGTATATAGTACATGGGTGTTGTTTGTTCAATGCATGGATTGTGTGTAAATTAGTTTTTGTTTGGAGTGTATGAGGGTGACTAATGCTAAGAGGAGGAAGCTTCCACACACCTCCTCACAAACACCAAACTATTTACATATATAGAAACTAATGTTCCTTATTGTTGTTTCTTGAATATAAAGTTATATTATTATATAATGTCATGAATAATTATTGTTCTTGATGTTCAATCTACTTATGATAACCACACATCTTGCTTCAACTCATCATGTGTTATATATTACCAAATGTACGGTATTTATACCCTTGTACTCTGGTTCTTCCCTTAATTAATTAGTTCTCTCTCACACGAAACTACTACTTCCTCTCTATTTTATTTTCTTCTCATTGATCCCAGTATTCCGTCCAAATAGAAAACTTTTTTCTTTTTTTTCTGCTGGTCCAAGGACGTTAATTAGTCCTTGGAGCACCTTCGATCAGTTGGTCTTCATGAAGTAGAGCTATATGCATGGCACATTTTCTCTCAACCTCCAGGTTTCAAAACATCCTTTTCCTTTCTTCTATTTGTCTGAATTTATTCGCAACCATAATATACATATATATTCTGTCATATTTCAATTTTCAACCCAGAAATAGCTAAATGAAGCTTAGTTTTATTATAGGGAGTATAAGTACTGCAATTAGCCATGGATATTAATTTACCCTATAGAAAGAAACCTTGTCACAGATCCCTAGGGTTTTATTTTTAAAGATTAAAATGAGTGAACATCATTGATACCTTGTGAAATGCGAATATTTGATGATTGATTTTTCAGATGAGAAAACAAAAATATACTCTGAATTATGTTTTGTGGATGAATTAGTGTTATACTGTAAATATTCAACTCAAACTTATAATTAAATGGTACTCCTATAACTTGGATCTAATATAATCAGTTAAATCAGCTAGTATGTTTAATCAGTTAAACTTGTGAATTGATTTACAAATAAAAAAAATAACTCGTCTCTTATTAACGGTTACACTGTGATGATAAATAGTTCAAATTTATGCTCTCAATAATTCAGATAAACTCCATAAAGTGAGATAATTTAAGTGTGTTTTTGTCCCTTAACTCTTTAATTATTTGATTTGACTTAACTAATTTGCTTGCCAAGTAATTACTAATATATTACTTTGATCAACACCGAATTGAGTATGATTATATGTCGTAATTACATACAAATACAATGATACAAAATATGACTTCTAAAATTTATTTCTAAAATGTAATTTCTTTAGTGATTCATAAGCATATCCATATTTTTGCTGGTCCTATTTTGTATGAATTTCTTTTATGAGGATGACTTAAAAGCATTATGATTAAACTGGTTTTGTTATGTTCGTTTATACAAACTTGTGAATTGAAATATCTCACTTACAGATCTTTAAAAACTTTTATTATATTCGCATGGGGTAATTAAAAATAAAATAAAAATGCAGTTGGATCTTTAATTATTCTATTTTTTTTTAAATGACGTCGTATATTCTTTATACAATATTAGCTACTCGAGACCCTAGTTACTCAATTACTTCATTGGGTCATCGCAGTTTTGATTTTTTTATTTAAAAAAACTTAACTACTTAAGTGTATATATAAGTAATCCCGATTACTAGGATTTCTTTTATATAATAATGTCACATTTCTATAAAAACAGAATTTTTAAATTTATTTTTCTACCTTAAATAAAATGATTTATAGTTACATTACTACTTAAGATTTATTTTAGTCATGAATATCAAAGATCTTTCGTTTAAAAAAATATTATATTATATCAATCAAACGGTGTCTGATTTAAGTGAGTATTATATATAGTTGCATGCGTAAGATCATTGGTTATCCGTACGTCTTGCAATTATTTCTGTACTATATATAATTCATTGATTTCTGATATTTTTCTAGGAAGTCATACCATTACTCGTTTACAATCTACATTTTTTACAATTTAAAATAAAGTGGAGTACTAATTACAGGCTGCAGTTTTGTACTCCATCCCTCGTATTAGTTGATCATTCTTTTTTTTATATGTATATAAAAAAAAATTACTAATTAATCTTTAAAAAAATTATTTAAAATTTTACAAACAATTCTGAACATTTTCAAAAAAAGAATTATTTTCAAGAGTAATATAGAAAAAAATTAATTAATATTTTTTTGGTAAGGTGGACAATTAACATGAGACAACTATTTTTATTAAAATAATCAACTAATATGGGAGAGTATGACACAAACAAATACTCCCTCTATCCAATAATAGTTGTATTATATTTAGAAAATGGAAAATGGTCATATTTAACCCTGTACTAGTAGAAATAGTTTAAATATGTCCTTCGTTATATTTTTGGTCCAAATATATCCTTACCGTTATACTTTGGGTCAAATATACTCTTCATTCGTTAAATATTTAAATCTCAATCTTACAAGTGGAAGGCTGAAATTAATTTGAAGTATTCATATCCTTTTTGTCCAAACCAACACCCAAAATAACCCAGTTAAACACTTTTTTGCCCAAAACCATTTATAAGCAAACAAAAGCACAACCAATTATTTGTCAAAAACATTACTAATTGATTAGCTTCGTGCAGTACATGAATTTGGGTTTTATAATTACTATTTCCATTTGTTTTGCCAATAAAAAATATAAAACGTTGAAACAAATTGTAAACTTTTTAAAAATAGTTCATTGTATGTTCTTATTGAGTTCATTGTCTGAGTTTAATTCTGAAATTTTTTAAAGTTCAACTGATATGGTTCTTGAAATTTCATTGGCTTCGATTCACCCCCTAAAACTATAAGGTATATTGGGTGGAGAAGTTGGAAACGAAATTGTTGGGTCTTCGAATCGACATTCATATTTATGGCCGAGTTACTTCTAAAATTTGTGAATGAAAGTTGTTGTAAATCAATGGAATATTGAAAATTATTTGGGTTAGTTTTTTTTTTTAGCTGAGATTTTCTCTTGCCTTTAATTATTGAGCTAAATTTAGTTTTGGTCTGTGTTCTTTAAATTTGACGATGAGTTTAAAAAACATTCAAAATTCTTCAATAATTTTTCACCGTTGACCCATCAAAATTTCAAGTTGTTGATATTTTGAAGTGACTGTGTGTGTTCGGATGTTGATAATCATCAACTTAGATGAATGCGGTCAAAATTGAATTGAAGATTGTTATTTTCGTGGCATTACTCCATTGTTGTCTGTTGATATTAGAAGCTTTATTTGTGTTGGGTTATGAGTTATTTTGGGTGTTGGTTTGGACAAAGAGGATATGGGTAGTTCAAATTAATATCAACCCTCCACATGTTTATTTTAAGATTGAGATTCAAATATTTAACGGATGAGGGGTATATTTGGCCCAAAGTATAACATATAGGGTATATTTGGACCAAAAGTATAACGGAGGACATCTTTAAACTATTTCTAATAGTATTAGGGTAAATATGACACTTTCCGTTTAGAAAATCAAGAAAGTTTTATTACTTGTCCAATTTAGAAAATCAAGAAAGTTTTATTACTCTTTTCCTTTTTACCCTTAATATTTAAATAACTACATAAAGTAATAATAATCAAATTTAAAGTTTTCAAATATAATTAATTATGTTAGTTTAATAAAATACATCCCTAATAATGTTAGCTAATTAAATAATACTCCCTCTGTCTCATTTTATCAATTTTATATGATTTAGTTTGACTTGACACAAAATTTAAGGAAAACAGAAAGACTTTTGAAAATTGTGGTCTAAAACAAGTGATAGATATTTGTATTGGCTATAAATCATTTCACTAAGGACAAAATATATATTTGGACATAAAAAATATGAAATAAATGAAGTATATATCTTGTTTTTACCCTAAATTTCAAATATTTCTTTAATTCATAAACTTTATGTTCAATAAAAAAAATTCACTTAAAATGAGATAGAGGAAAAAAGGATTTGTTGCCAGGGATAAGTGTGTGCATGCGCAATGAAATCTTTCTGGTACATCACTTTAGCTTTGTGTGCGCCAATTTGTTCAATTGGCCAAATGCCCAAATCCGAGTGCCAAACTTCAACGTCATGATTTTTCCTTCAGTCACTTTTTTCTTTCTTTATATAGTAAGCTCTTCTCTGCTCCATTCCTTACACGTCTTTCCTTTGGCTATGTTCGTGATTCACTTTTATACTCTTTCCGTTTATTCTTATTTGTTCACTATATTAAAAATATCTATTTTGTAACTTTTAAATTACATAGAAATAACTTAATCATTGATTATATTTCATACTCTTAACATGTAAAGTTAAAAGTAGCTAGTATTCACTTAAATATAAGCTAATCAATCCAGCTAGCCCAGTGAAATATTTATGACAATATGTACAAAATAAAAGAGTTGGCTGATTCTTTGTTGATTTGCTCTGTATGTACACATGGAAAGTTACAAAGCAAGAAAATAGAGTCATAGAAAGAAAATAAACGGGACCCCAAGCCGCACTGGAACAAGACCCCACAACCATGACGCTCCGTAAGAGGTTGTTCGTCCTTACAGCAACATGCCAATCTCTTCACGTGCTCATTCCACAGACGTACCTTTTCAAAATTATTCCACCTGTATACATTTACATCATTTGATATTCGGAATGAGATAAATATTTTTTGAATTAGTATATTTTATGAGATTATTTTATTATTTATAATTTCGAAATTATTATCAACCCATTAATACATACATTTGCCCCACATTCCCCTCTCTCCAAAAACCTTCACTTCTTCCCTCACATGCATATTATGTTGCCTTCTTCTTCATGCTTCTACATAATTCTCTTGTTTGATTTCTCCCTCTTAAATTGAGTATATTATCAATTACTCAATTTTTACCTATAGTCCTTCTTTCTTTCCCATGGTTCCTCCCTCTTCTCAACATCATGTCTTCTCACCAAGACGTCCGCTTCTTCCTCTCAAGGTCAGTAGATCAATAGCGGAGCCAGAAATTCTAATAAGTAGTAGTATAATTTTCCCTCTTATTAGTCTAGTATAATTTTTGGATGAACGGGATGTATTTATTCTTCGCTAGCTACGTAACCATTTGAACTGAGCTAACTTGAATTTTTTGCTATATGAATTGTATTATCAGGTGGTTCGGCATATTCCGACGAAGATCAGTTCAACCTGATAACAGCGACGACAACGATGACGACAACAATCCAATCTCAAACTCCATTGAATGTTATGCATGTACTCAAGTTGGCGTCCCTGTTTTCCACTCCACCAGTTGCGACGGAGCTAACCAACCGGAGTGGGAAGCTTCAGCCGGTTCTTCCCTAATTCCAATTCAAAACCGGACTGATTCGAAAACCGGAAAATCCCGGTCCAGCCGCAGCCGGCACACATCGGGGCCGTTCGGGCGTGTATTAGACCCTCGAAGTAAGCGCGTGCAGAGATGGAACCGAATGATCTTATTGGCACGTGGCATGGCTTTAGCCGTTGATCCTCTATTCTTTTACGCCTTATCCATCGGCCGTGGTGGATCGCCGTGTTTGTACATGGACGGCGGCCTGGCGGCTATCGTCACGGTGATTCGGACTAGCGTCGACGCTGTGCACCTCTTCCATTTGTGGTTGCAGTTTCGGTTGGCTTACGTGTCGAGAGAATCGCTGGTGGTTGGTTGTGGGAAACTCGTGTGGGATGCGCGTGCGATTGCTTCTCACTATGTTAGGTCCCTTAAAGGATTCTGGTTCGATGCTTTTGTCATCCTTCCCGTTCCACAGGTTACATACATTTATAACCACTTGATTAGATTTTTTCGAGGACCATTTGGCCATAAAAATTATTCACTTTTTATCGGAATATTAATTGATCGCCGTAGTTAAGTTACATGAAAAAAAATGAAAGGGTGGATATTAGAAGGTCATGGTAGGAAGGTTTTTTAGAATATTATAATACTCCTGCAATATAGGAATATAAAATATGTAGGTGTAAAAATGTTGTTAGGTATTATTACTATGGAGATATGGTTTGATTGTTAAAAGTGGTCATAGACAAAGACTTCTTAAGAACCTGAAGGTCACGGATTAGTACTACTATGCTATGGTTTCATCCAACATTTTTCTAATTTTTCAAAAACAAACAAAAAGTGAAAGTGTACACTTTTTAACCCATAAATAAATGTATGTCTTTGTCTTCTTTTCTCGACCCAACTTTGTGGGATTATATATGTTAGTATTTCTTTGCTCAAGTTGTATAAACATGATTTATTTTCCTCTGCAGGCTGTGTTCTGGCTGGTGGTTCCAAAACTAATAAGAGAAGAGCAGATAAAGCTTATAATGACGATTCTTTTATTAATGTTCTTGTTCCAGTTCCTTCCCAAAGTTTATCACTGTATAAGCTTAATGAGAAGGATGCAAAAGGTTACTGGATATATTTTTGGTACCATTTGGTGGGGATTTGGACTTAATCTCATTGCTTATTTTATTGCTTCTCATGTAAGTTTTTCCCTGCATAATACTATTGTTACGCTATCTTTCATGTTATCATATCAAACTTGATGATATAGGGAATTATGTTTTATTGTAAGTTAACTTAACCTGATGGCGTAAAAGTTGTTATTTGTAGGTTGCTGGGGGATGCTGGTATGTTCTTGCAATACAAAGAGTGGCTTCATGTCTAAGGCAGCAGTGTGAGCACAACCCTTCGTGTAATCTATCTTTGTCATGCTCAGAGGAGGTGTGTTATCAGTTTCTATTGCCAACAGGAACTGTGGGAAATCCATGTGCTGGGAACTCAACAACAGTGACTAGGAAGCCAATGTGTTTGGATGTCAATGGACCATTTCCATATGGGATATACCAATGGGCACTTCCTGTTGTTTCTAGCAGATCCGTCACTGTTAAGATTCTTTACCCCATCTTTTGGGGACTGATGACCCTTAGGTAAATAACTTCATTATTTATATATATTACTCTAATAGTTAAGACTTGAAAAGTGAATAACTTGGTTTAATGCAGATCAGAAAGGTTGCTGATTCAACATCTTAGTAAAGATTATTTTTTTTCGCTTTTAATATGATGTGGTTAGACCATCTCCATGTTGTTGAGGGTCTATTAGAATTTAGAAACAACCTCTCTTCCTCTGAGATAGGGGTAAGGTCTGCGTATACTCTACCCTCCCTAGAACCCACACTACACTGGGTTTGTTGTTGATTTTTGTATGGTGTGAAACATGAAAATCTTTAATTCCCTTCAAAGTGTTTGGCAAGAGGAGAATATATGAATAAGGAAATGAACTGTCTTGATGACTTTTGCTTTGGAGACTATTTGTTGAAGTACTTCACTTACAACTTTTGGTGTTTGACTGCAGCACATTTGGCAATGACTTAGAACCAACAAGTCACTGGCTAGAAGTTATTTTCAGTATATGCCTTGTGCTTAGTGGATTGATGCTCTTTACTCTGTTGATTGGTAACATCCAGGTAAGCTATTAAGTAGTACTTGTATTTTTCTAAAAAGTGACATGATTCCTTGAAGCTGATTTTGTTTCTGTTTTCAAGGTGTTTTTACACGCGGTCATGGCAAAGAAGCGAAAAATGCAATTAAGATGTAGGGATATGGAATGGTGGATGAGGAGGAGACAATTGCCATCACAATTAAGACAAAGAGTTCGCCACTTTGAACACCAGAGATGGGCTATGCTGGGTGGCGAAGATGAGATGGAACTTGTAAAAGACTTGCCGGAAGGACTTCGAAGGGACATCAAACGCTTTCTTTGCCTTGATCTTATTAAAAAGGTACAATACAAAGCCAATTCTTACTTCCCTTCTAAGAACACAAAATTGGTACATATATTGATGTCTGAATTTCATTACTTCAGGTTCCTCTGTTCCAAAGTTTGGATGATCTGATTCTAGATAACATTTGTGATCGCGTTAAGCCACTTGTGTTCTCTAAAGATGAGAAGGTACTACCAATTCGCGCACTCTGTATAGTGATACTATAACTGCTTGCAACTATGACAATCTCTTGCCTTTTTTTGTTCTGTCAAAACAGATCATAAGAGAAGGAGATCCAGTGCACAGGGTTGTGTTCATTGTTCGTGGACGTGTAAAAAGTAGCCAAAACCTCAGTAAAGGAGTGATTGCCACAAGCATACTTGAGCCTGGAGGCTTCTTTGGAGATGAACTTCTTTCCTGGTGCTTACGCCGTCCCTTTATTGACAGACTTCCAGCTTCTTCCGCAACCTTCACTTGCATTGAATCTACAGAAGCATTTGGCTTAGATGCAAACCACCTTCGATTTATCACCGATCACTTCAGATACAAATTTGCAAACGAGAGGCTAAAGAGAACAGCAAGGTATTATTCATCCAATTGGAGAACCTGGGCTGCTGTGAATATACAGTTAGCTTGGCGACGTTACATGATGAGGACTAGCCGTCCCACTATACATGTTATCGAAAATGGGGATAATGATCATCGTCTTCGGAAGTATGCTGCAATGTTCTTGTCAATCAGGCCACATGATCATCTTGAATAGTGATAATAGCTTTGATACTATATCCTCCTCATTTGTCATATTTTTCGTCAATAAGCCAGATTTGTGAACAACGACATTGATTCATTGAACTTTAATATCTGATATAAAGGGCCCGGGAATTATTTGCTCAAATAAATTTTACATGATTTCCCCCTCCTTTGTAATCACCTTAGAAGCAAATCTTCTTGTTGGTAAAAGTTCGCAATTCTGACGGATCAACTAGGTGTCACGATTCAAGTTTGCATTTGTTTCTTTGGGTTACAAACTTACACTTAACCCAAATCAAGCTCCAAAAGCGCGAGTACCATGTAAACTTGAGTAATGATTTACAAAACTCTTCATTTTACTTTCTTATTCTATTATGAGATTTGTCTATTTCAATATGAGATTCGTATTAGGTGTCATTTGGCCCAGCATTCCAAGTCTAACCTATTATCCGCTTTGGGCCGAAGCCCGCACAAATTTGCTTGTTTTGGACTATGATATATCGAGCCCTTAAACCGCATATCATGTGAATTAGAGCTATGCCTTATAAAGTTCTTTATTTTTCTTTCTCATTACAATGTGGAATTTTACCTAAAGTTTTATATACACCTCATCCTTCAAAGCTTGTCAACCTTAAAATTTCTATTGACGTGCCTATAGGATAATAACAAACATGTGTGTGTAAAAAAAGATTAGCATGAATTTCAACTTTTCTTTGATAAATCAAATAGCAACTTATATAATTAAAGAAATTTAACTTTATTAGGTAGGTAGTTAGCATCTGAATGTGTACATCGTTTATCTTGGATAGAGTAGTAGGATATTAGAACTTTCTTGTTCATTGTGCTTTCACTATTTCAATTGCAATAGATATTCTACTACTCCTATATTGTACGTTATAAAGAACTTAAAAGAATCAATAATTTGATAAATGATTAGAATAATAATAAATGTAAAATGTAATAATAAAAATATAATTTGTCTTTTAATACTTAGATATTAAAAGATAAAATCTATTTTAATCTTTCTCTTTATATGATAAGATAGATAAATACAAATATAACTTTATTTTCTTTTAAATAAATAAGCAAATAAAAGTTATTTTTTAAAAAATAAACGGAATTTAAAAATGTGACCTGACAATTTTAACAACAATAAAAATTCCCTTTTAAAAATAATATGAAAAAATAATAATTTAAAAAAAATATTGTATTAAAAAAAAGAATAATTGTGTCATTTCGAGAAAAATCTATTCTTATTGTGTTACATATATATATTTTAAAATAATAATTTAATAATATTATAATCTTAAAAAAAATAAAAGTGATATTTTTAGGTAATTTGTCAAATAAGAATTTTCTCTCTTTATCTCTATCCGAGATGGGATTGGCTCCCCTCCATTACCCCTTCCCTCCATTTCGTCAAGTGCACCTCTAGATAATAGACATGTATCTTATTTAAAGATTAAAGGTTAAAGATTATATTATATTAACAAATATCATAACCATAGTTAAGCCAATTAATTTTAGAAAACTACTCTCTAAATTTGGTAACAATTACAATATATTCCATACAAAATTTTATATTTATTAATATCATTAATTTCATCTTATATTTTTATATTTAAATATTAAAATTGTAGAACATGAAACATTTATATTTAATGTGATAAATAATAATCTTCAAAAAAATTGCATTTAAAACACTGTTTTCTTTTATTTCAAAAAAAGAAGATAAAAGAATATTTTTTAAAAACGTATATCTTTTCCTTCAAACGTACAATAGCCACATTTTTTGTTTGGAATAATTTTGGTATCGTTTAATTCTAAAAAAAATTGTCTTTTTTATTTTTTAGTTTTGTTTCGTGTTCTTTTATTTTATGTTTTTTTTGTTCAACATTGATAATTCTTCACTTTTGTTTTTTGTTTCACAACATAGTATAATATTTCAAGAATAAAGTTTACTAGTATAAAAAATTGTTTAGTTACGTTGATTCTCACCTTAAATATCATACAATTTAATAGTTAAGTATAAAAATATAAGATGAAATTAATGATATTAATAAATATCAAATTTTGTATGAAATATAATGTAATTCTTACCAAATTTGAAGAATAATTTTCTAAAATTAGTTGACTTAATTATGATTATGATATTTATTAATATAATACAATCTTGATCTTTAAACTATAAATAAAACACATATCTTTCATCTAGAGGTGCACTTGACGAAGTGAAGAAAAGAGTTAATGGAGAGAAACTGGATCCATCCGGGATGTACTGGGTTAAAACACTCGTGGTTATATAATACTAACAAAACAATGTCATTAGAAACGACACCGTAATTAGGGCTTACCTGTAGAGTTGGGAACCTCTGATACCCCTCTCCCTTCAATCTTTTCTCCAATTTCATCTGTTAATTTTTTTGTTTGTTTGTATATACACTTATGCAGTCGTTACACTTATTTTAACAATGATTTTAGTTTGTTAATTCTGCTGATTTTCTCTCTTCCTTTCTCCCAAATCATCAATTTTTCTTGTTTAATTTATTGTTGTTGAAATCATGGCGACTTCTAAACCACAGAGGACGCCGGCGGAGATCGAGGATATAATTCTTCGGAAAATTTTACTTGTATCTCTAGTTGATTCAATGGAAAATGATACACGCCTTGTGTATTTAGAGATGACGGCGGCCGAGATTTTGAGCGAGGGAAAAGAATTAAGGTTGTCTAGGGATTTGATGGAGAGGGTTTTAATCGATCGACTTTCTGGTAATTTTGTATCCGCGGAACCACCTTTTCAGTATTTGGTCAACTGTTACCGTCGGGCACATGAAGAAGGGAAGAAGATTGCGTCGATGAAGGATAAGAACGTTAGGTCTGAGATGGAATTGGTGGTTAAGCAAGTAAAGAGACTTGCTGTATCTTACTGTAGGATACATTTAGGAAATCCTGATATGTTTCCCAATTGGGATATGGCACCAGCAAATGTATCTCTGTTGCTTCCTTTGTTGTTTTCTGAGGTTTCAAGTTCTGTGGATGTGTTTGGTGGGAGTAGTGGTAGTGGAGGAGTGTCGAGTCCACCTGGGTTTTTGGATGAGTTATTAAAGGATGCGGATTTTGATAGTATGGACCCCATACTGAAGCAGTTGTATGAGGATTTGAGAGGGACTGTGCTAAAGGTTTCAGCTTTGGGTAATTTTCAGCAGCCTCTTAGAGCTTTATTATTTTTGGTTAAGTATCCAGTAGGTGCCAAGTGTCTGGTGAATCATCCTTGGTGGATTCCAAATAGTGTTTATATGAATGGAAGAGTTATCGAGATGACAAGCATTTTGGGTCCTTTCTTTCATGTCAGTGCTTTGCCTGATCATACAATCTTCAAGAGTCAGCCGGATGTTGGGTGGGTTAAAATTTATCTCTTGTCTCTTTAATTATGAATTATATGTTGTTTCCTTAAGTGTATTATATGACTTTCTACATTGATGAGAAGCTTTATGCCATTCTAAAACCAATTAGAGAAATAGACTAGACAGCCTTTCATACTTGTTCAATCTTTGTTATCATCCTTTTTCTTCATTCTACTTTGTGAAAGAGCAAATCTTTACTATTTTACATTTAAAGTTCATTCTCTCAAGTACAAAGAGCCAAGAGGAAATATTTCCTAGCTTCTTACCTTGAAAATATTGATTCTTCATACATCATCAAGCTAATAACTTATGGTTCTCTTTGGTACCGGGTGACTTAGCATATGCATATCTCTCATCCTCTAACCGAACAGATAGGTTTGGGGGGGGGTTGGCCATTTATGGCCCTTGGTGAACGAAGATAGTCTAAGTTCTTTTGCATTGACGTATTCTATGCTGAGGACTTCTATTTTTAACAAAGGACTGATAGATTGTTTCACTTGTGTTGGACAACAGCCAGCAGTGTTTCTCGGAAGCGGCCACAAGTCGTCCTGCTGATCTCTTGTCTTCTTTCACAACAATCAAAACTGTTATGAATAACTTGTATGATGGCTTGGCAGAAGTGCTTATGTCTCTCCTGAAAAATTCAACTATTCGTGAAAATGTCCTTGGATATCTTGCAGCAGTTATAAACAAAAATTCGTCAAGGGCACAGTTGCAGGTAAGATTTCTCCAGATCACACTATGGAGCTGTAACATGTGAAACAGACCTGTAAAGTGTGCATCTGTTGGCTCTGCGTTAGATACCTCATTTGCACTTATACCTTTTCACCCTGATATGTGCGGATTGTAATTTTGTTTATGTATGTTCCGATTTTTTCTACTCTGCCATAACTTCAAAATATTATGCTTTTTGCAGGTTGATCCATTATCTTGTGCTAGTTCAGGCATGTTTGTAAATCTCAGTGCCGTTATGCTTCGGCTCTGTGAACCTTTCTTAGATGCCAATTTGACAAAACGGGACAAGATCGATCCCCAATTTGTGTTTTCTAGCACCCGTCTGGAACTGAGGTGAATTTGTCTTCTTCCCCATATCCCTCTCCTTTTCGATGCATGTGTGTTTGCTGCTTTAACCTTGCCTATGATTCATACTAGGGGGTTGACTGCTCTGCATGCATCATCAGAAGAAGTCTCTGAATGGATAAATCAAAATAATCCTGGGAAAGTTGACGTCGCTAAAGAAGGCAGTGATGGAGAAAATCGGTTGTTGGCATCTCAGGAAGCTACAAGCTCTGGGAATGATTCTGGTGGACCTTCAATTCTCCACTATAACAACCCAATATCAAGTAGTAGTGAGAAAGCTAAATACCCCTTCATATGTGAATGCTTCTTCATGACTGCACGGGTGCTCAACCTGGGCCTCCTAAAAGCATTTTCAGATTTTAAGCATCTTGTTCAGGTGAGGAATTGGGATTTGAAGAAAGGAAATACTAAATTTTACTTGGTGAAAGAAGGATGTCTTGAACCATATGTAACAGTGGATGAAAGGTTAATATGGTATGGTCAAGTTGTTTGTACCAAACTAACTATTTAATTATCAACTTTAGGACATTTCAAGATCCGAAGATAATTTGTCTACCATGAAAACCATGCTAGAACAAACACCCTCGCCACAGTTGCAGCAGGAAATAGCTCGCTTGGAAAAAGATCTTGAATCGTATTCACAGGAGAAATTATGCTATGAAGCCCAAATACTGAGGGTATATAAACTTCTCCTTTTTTTAATACTTAGTAGGATTATGCAATCTTGAGTATGTGAAGGGATTCTCTTTTTATACCTGCTTTTGTTATATTGTTCTTAATGTTATACTTTGCTATTTTCAAGCAAAGTAGCTCCTTAATGTGGGTGTCAACTCGTAGGGGTTGTCTTTACTTTTTCTGTGCATACATGATTTTTTCGGTGTAAAATATAAAATTTGCAAATCAACAGCATCCTAGGTTTGAGTAGATGTAAGTTATATTCTGCATTTCCCTACTTTTAGTTGTTGGTATACAGAGTTAAAAAATTGCCTTGTTTTCAGGATGGAGGGCTTCTCCAGCGTGCATTATCCTTCTACAGGTTGATGGTTGTTTGGCTGGTCGGGCTTGTTGGTGGTTTTAAGATGCCTTTACCTTCCCCTTGCCCTATGAAGTTTGCATCTATGCCTGAGCACTTTGTTGAAGATGCCATGGAGCTGCTAATTTTTGCTTCTCGAATTCCCAGAGCTTTGGATGGTGTCTTGCTGGTAGGTTTAGTCATGATCTTTTTATGTCCATTCATATTCTTGTTCTTCATGTGTTACTTTTTTGTATGCAATCATCTTTTTGCATTGCTTGACAGGATGACTTCATGAATTTCATTATCATGTTCATGGCAAGTCCAGAATATATCAGAAACCCTTACCTTAGAGCAAAGATGGTTGAAGTCCTAAACTGTTGGATGCCCCGCAGAAGGTGATTCAAATATAATCATTTGTGATATTGCATTTTTCAAAATTACGTCTACTATTATTTGTGTCTGTGTGTGCTGGGAAT
>JAJOOO010005520.1:0-13671 GCA_029582685.1 Solanum piurae | reverse complement strand
GACAATACAAGAGAAAGTATTAAGGTTGATATAGAAGATATCTTGAGCTTCTGCAGCCCAATTAAAATCCAAGAAGCTAAAATAAATAGCATGATACTGGAGTTGCAAGAAAAAGCAAAAAAAATCATTATTGGCAAGTCTAGGTCATATGAAATCAAGGGTGTGTCACTATTAAAGGCCAATAATCATGAAAAACAACGTTCAAGTGGCATAATAACCATCTCATCCTCAATCTTGCCCAAGTTTCCAAAACGGAAGAATGATGCAAAGTTGAGTAAGAAATTTGAGTCTTCAAAGTGGAGAGATCGGGTGAAACATGTTGGGGAGAAGTTTGATTTCCTCAAAGTGAAAATACAAAGGGTGATGTACCTGGTGTCGCACCGTGACGTTAAATTATGTGCTTGATGGGAGGATACCCATCGATATCATAATAAGTTTAAATTCAAATTTTTAATTTCTAGGCTAGGTTTAATTTGTGTCTTACCTAACCCTCACAATTTCAAAAGGTTTTGGTGGTGTTTTGAACAAGTTTTAATGCAAATGATTGATTGGGCCAAATTTTGGGGTGAAAACACCTTTAAAAATATATATTGTCCCAATTTTGGATGCCCAAGTGCGCCTAAGAAATTAGGTGGATCGTCCTTTTTACCCCTGCCTTCGCCTAAATGCACAGTAGCTTCATCAAGTCTGGCACTCAGTTACTCATCACGATTGCGAGAGCCTCTTTCCGTGATCGCGATGCATTAAATCCTCAGGCTCGTGATCGCGAGTGACTGGTGTTGTATTCGCAAAAAGTAAATCATCTTATGGTCGCGATCGTGAGGAACATGTTCACGATTGTGATTAATCGCTCAAATTTAAAAAGGCAGTTGCTCAAAATAAGGTTCAATGTACCATTTTGACTCCTCAAAATGACCCAAAAACTCCATCCCCTTTATAACCTTTTGGTCCGATCATTAGTCGGCAAGATTCCCTTTCAAATTGCTCCTCTCTCAAGTTATGATCAATCTATGCTCTTTTTCTTCTCCTTGGTTTGGTAAGTTTGTGACATGGCTTGATTCTCACCAGCCATATTTTGTAATTAAACTGTGCTTGAGTTTGAGTTTTGAAATGTTTGCTTAGGATTGTTGTTGTGGGCTGTTTACTAAAGAAAATTCAGTGTTTTTGGTCTCAAAATAGTGCTCAAAATGGCTTGCCTATGGGTTTCCCACAACCTATTTGATGAAATTCCCAGCAATTTTTTTTTCTTGAGTTAATAAACTCTTCATGATCGTGATGTCACCTTTCTCGATTGTGAAGACTTAAAACTTAAAATTTCACGATCCCGAATCATCATTCTACGACCAGGTGAGTAAAATGCCTGGAAGTAGAAATGGTGTACAATAGTAGCTTTTCCCAGAATGCATTAATTTCTTTTTCACTCATTTTGTTGGCCTACTTGCTTGATCATTCAATGTTTTATGTGCCTTAGAATTCGTTTGACATGTTTGCATCTTTTATAGGTAGTAAATTTGCAAAAGCATTGCCGACAACGTCAACCAAGTTGAGGAAAAAGTGTAAGAAAATATTTTTGAAGAGGCAATCTTCAATCATGAGCGGGTTGTGTTTGCTAAATGACATCGGCTGTATAAACGCCTCCTCACAAAGAATATCACAAGGTAGAGGCGTCTTTTCTTAACCAATCTTCAAGAGCGCATGCCGGACTTCTATGGGAAATTGACAGCCAATTGATGGATGTGTTTTGTGGATGCGCCTATCAGGGCTGATCACATGATAGTTTGAGAATTTTATGCCTATGCCGCCGAGACCGACTTCTACGGCAACTTGGTAGTTACGGTCTGGGGTAGACAAGTTTGTTTTGACTTCACAATGATCAGTAATTACAATGTTCTTCCTAATGCCGATAATGGGGTTCACACGAGGGGTTTGTGACACACCTACATGGTGGCCGTAGGCCAAAATGGATTGAGAACAACCACAGGATCGACTTTTCAGAGTTCAGAGCTGAAGCCAAGACTTGGCTTTCCATCATTTGTAGTAGGATGATTCCTTCGAGGAAGTATACCGTTGTGTTTCTTGATAGGGCACTTCTGATTTGTGCCTTCATGGAGGGGATTCCAATTAATATTGGGCGGATCATTGTGCATCACATTCAGGAGGTCATCTTGGAAGGTACAAAGAGTAATCATTACCCTTCTTTAATTACTTATCTATGCATGATAGATGGGGTGGATCTGATATGCAAGATCTGACATTTGGTGCATTCACTAAGGACACTACTTAACCTGGGTCATACTCTATTTGTGATCCATCCGAGTGACTACAGAGGGGACCATTAGAACTTGTGCACTTATCAGGACAGATGCAGGTTATAGACATTCTGATTAACTTGTAGATTCAGGAGTTAGTCAGGAGTCTTCCTACAGGGCCTGGAGAGATCTCCTTGGTATTAGTAGTGCTACTTCTACCCTCTTAACTCTAGTGTAGGATCTTGAGATTCTCAAGGTGTGAATGGCAAAAATGGAAAGGATTCAGAAAAACATGAAGGAACATGACAAGAATAAGAACAAGTTTTTGAACAAGATGATGAGTACACTCTGGAAATTTTGTGACTTGGGTGATGAGGTTGATGATGATGTCCTTTCATATACCAATAATTCCACTGATGAGTGACGATCTTTGCAAGGAGTCCCTCATGTTTTTTTAGATTGAAGTATTGTGAGGACATAATTGCATTTTTAGTTGGGGGTGCCTTCCTTGTCAGGTTTATTTTGTTCATCCTTTGGATCTGATATTGCCCTTGTCAGGAGTGTTTTGATATTGTTATGGATTGCTTTATTTTTTATTTATGGATGATGTTCCCTCGTCAGGCTTTTTGATATATTATGTTTGGTTGATTTGTTTATTTTGTTTCTTGTAGTTATAGCTTCTTTGTTTTTTTTAATAATTGAGATGTGGATTGACGATGCCCGATGATTGACAGAGTGAAAACTTTCTTAAGGATAAATTGTCGATTGGTTGTGAGTGTTTGAAGTGTGTTGGATGTAGCAAAGTCTGAGTAGCTAACCTCAAATAAATGTATGAGGTTTCCCGATGATAGATTGATTGACGACTTTATTAAGGGAGAACCCATCTTCTTTTTCGGAGGTTGTGCCTTGGTTGGTACTAGGAATATAGTCGTGCATGTGAATGAACATAGCCCTCCGTTTTTTAAAGTTGAGCATGAATGAATGATTTTGTGACTACTCTTACAATTCTTTTTGTGACTTTTGATTCATTAGCGGTTTAATTGTTTGATGCTACTTGCACTTTGAAAAGGAAGTTAGATTTTCAACCATCTTTATTGATTTGCATGTCATGTGTGGTGAGTTGTTGAATAATGTCTTGTGTTCACTTTTGTCACCTAGAACTTGACCGATTGGTCTTGAATTGTTGGTATTAATTGAAGTTGGTTAGCGAAATGATCTTAGATTTCCTTTGATGTTCATAAAGTCCACTTCGCTTAAAACTCCCACCTTTGCACTAAATATATCCTTAGTTGTTCCCTTTGAGCCTTATCTTTTTTTATTGGAAATCACATTAGAAGTCTTCCCATTCTTGAAAAAGTAACCCTCTTTTGAACCCTTCCCTCCTTGACCTTGATAATTGTGAAAGTTGAGGCTAAAAGCCTAAGTTGGGGTGTTATGGAAAATTCATAGATTAGATGCTTATCACATGAAAGCTTGATAAATAAAAAGAGTTTGATAATGGAGTAAAAAGTTTCAATGAAAGAAAAAGTTTTGAAAAAGAAAGAAAGAAAGTGAATAAAGAGACTTGAATCCTCCAAAAGTTTAAAATGGTTTTATGTGGCAATCTAGAATGGGAAATAGAAAGGAAAAATAAGAAAATATTTTGAAATATGCATTGAGTTGAAATTTGAAAAAAAAGTGGAAAAAGTTGGTTAATGATGAGTTTTTTTGTAATGTTCAAAAGGAGGGTGTAGTCACTTATACCCAAATGATATCCTAACCTTCCCCAAGCCTACATTACAAGCTTAACAAAGTCCTTTGATATTTCCAACCAAATGAAGCCGAGTCAATATTGATTGAAAATATAGGCAAGCCTATGGTATGACATTTGTATTCTTGATGCTTTTTTGTGAGTTTGAGTGTGAGTTTTTGCATTTTTCTCCCTTGTCTTGTAAATACTATGTAAGTGTGTTGGGACATTTATGTCTTTTTTAGGGTATGTAAGTTTATAAAGACGTGATTTTGATGACTCCTAATTGAGTCAAGTGAGCATAACAAAGAACTAATGAGTTGAGTCACTTCTTGAGTTTGTGTTGTTGTCACTTAATGATTCTTGTTTCTTGAGAATGTTCCATGAAAAATGAGGGTATTTAGTTTGTGAAATTTTGCATGTGGACTATTTGTTAGTACGAACTGAAGCCATTACCTTTGTGCTTAATTGATTATGGTGAAATTGAGGCGTGGTGTGTACTAGAGTAAGAGTCTCTTGAGTTTTTGGTTTTCTTTACTAGAGGAGAAGAAAAGTTTCTAAGTTGCAAGTGTTGGTGAGTGGTGAATTTTAACTCATTTGAGGCCATTTTCCTATATTATTTGGCTTGATTTGGTTTAGAATTGGTGTTTTAATGTTGTTTACTTCATATTTGCAGAATAATGAAATGGAGAGTGGATTAAGATGATATTTGAAAAACTAAGTGGAATTGGAGCAAGAAACGGTCAAATTAAAAGAAAGTAGAACTAGCAGATATTTATTCATCGTGAGCGCGTGATACAGAGGTCGTGATCGTGTTGCACAAGATATTCGGATCTTGTGATCGTGTTGTCAGAGGTCGCGATTGCATGACCCAGTGACACTACTCAGCGCAATCGCGTGAGCTTGTTGTCGTGACCACGAAGGATTAAATTCATGGCGTCTAGAAAAAATGGGAATTTCAAAAAATTGATCCATAAGACCCCTTTTTACACTCATCAACAGTCATTATTCATTTGTGCAACATTCCATATAAGATTTTAGGATAGTTCATCTCTTGGTTTAGCTTGAAGACTAATTTGTCTTATACTTTAGGTTGAGACATTGAAGGAAAGTTGTCTCACATTTTAATTGTTGATTTGAAGATTGTGTTCTATTTTAGTAAAATTTTTTTACCCTTTTTCATTTCCTTATTCTTAATAGCTAGATATGTGGGTGTAATTGTGTGTATTAAATATAGAAAGATATTTGGGTATTTGATTTATTGCTCTATTGATTTTGTAATTCCTTGATCCCATGCTTGAATTCATGAAGCGGGGTTTAATCTGGTTTTCATGTTTGAATTTATTATTAAAGAGTGCATGCTTGAATCTAGCTTTTGATCCTTGTCGGTTGCTCGAAAGAGAATTCGGGAAGTGGAGAATTAGATTGATAATTATTATTTGGCTTCGATTCCTAAATTTGAGACCGGAAGAAGATAATTTGGGTCTACTTTGTTAAATGATAAACTTGCTAGAAACAGAGGTTTAGATTAAGGTTTTGAATTTGTTTTATTTTTGACACGATTGACACCAAAAGGATATAACGTGATATAACTGTTTGAGACTGAAAGGAGATTAGGGTTGACTTATGATGATCTAGCCTATCTATAATTGAATGAGTATTGATTGAATTGCAATGGATCATTGAGCGTTGATTGAATACTAAATTTTCCAATTCTTATACATCCCCTGCTTTAAATTGTCTTGGCCCCCATTCTTAGTGTAGTTAGAACAATTGCCTTCTATTAGATAGTTTTGTACATTGGATGTTTAGATTCAAACCAATATTTAGTTAGCCATTATATTTTCAATTGCCGGCTAATTGTTCCCTATGGGATTTGACCGTGACTTTTTAGTTGGGTATTTTTATTGACAGAGATATCTTACTCTTTGAACTTGTTTTGAGGGTAGTTTGATCGTTATGATTTACGTTTAAAAGACACTTCATCCAATTCTAAGTGTCAACGATCGCTAGTAAATATAAAACCCAACTAAATGAGTTGGGGTCGAATCCCACAGGGAGCGGTATGTGTTTAAGATTCAATAGGAAAGTGTGAACATGCTCAAATCAGTCATAGGAATAAAAGTTTTTGAATATATTATTCAAATTAGGGGGTGACATGAATGTCAAATGGGGGGTTTTGGTTTGAAATTATCAGATACGAACAGTGGCAAACAATACGAAATAACAATAATGAGACATGTTCTTGGGATGTGATTTGATTATAGGCTAATATAGAAAATGGGTAATTGCAACTATTAGAAAATAGCTAAATATTAGTGAGTAAACTAGACTATAGAGGAGGTAAGCTTTCTCTCGAACAATTTACCCTGAATCAAGTTGATTTCTCTCGAACATCAACAAGCATTCAAAATAAGAACACCCCACACCTTAGTCCATTCACTCTCTCAAGATGAATGTGTGGAATTGGGTTTAGGATTCATTTTCTCGAGTTGAACCCATGACAACCCAATACCCACAGACCATCAATCAACAATCTTAGTTTCAAAACCTCTCTCTCGAGCAAGCCAAAAACACAAGGGTAGAACTGCATTTGCAACTACAATTCTTAAATTAAACCACAATTAATGATTGAACTCACTTCTAAATATCATTTAAACTAATAATTAGCAATACCCATAAACTAAGTTATTGGCATAAAATAAGCATTTGAGAACACTAAATCTATATAAATAAATCTCGAAATGCATCCAAATCTCAGACTCATCAACACCACCAACTTAAATTTGTACTCGTCCTCAAGTAAAACTTAAGTTCAGCAGTTCAAAAAGGATGTCTCAAACAGTGCTACAAAAGACTCAATCATGATTGCACACAACAAGACTCAACTTACTCATTCAAGGATCAATTATGCTCAAAGATTCAAGTTGTGACTCACCATTATCAATTATTCTCAAGTTCACACTACTTGCTTCAAAAGCAAGTTCAAGCTCAACAAAGGTGCTCAACTGCCCTCACAACAAAGATGATTCCATATGCACACACAATTGTTCAACACTTTATATCTCTGGAATCACATACAACTCTCACACTCACAAAGATGAACATATGCATGACTTCACCCATAGGTTTTCCCTTATTTTCCAATCAACATTCGCTTCAGCTCACTCAAGAACAAAAAGGTCGTTTCAAGGCTTGTAATGGGGCTGAGTGTAAATGTATGGTCATTTAGGCTCAGTGGCTGCTATCCTCATGGAATATGGTATGAAAATCACTTTATTCCCTTTCCTTCAACATTTGCACTCATGCTCAAAATACACCCCATTATTCACTTCTCATGAAATACCGGACACCCCATTTCTTTTCCAATTTTCACAACTTTATTTCACAACTTTTTCATTCTTTTTCTTTCTTCCTTTCTTTCTGTTTTTTTTGGTATGGAGGGCTTCCATCTTTTTCAAGTCCATGGATAAAGGGGGACTTCTTCACACTTCTTGATTTTCCTCCTCTTTTCACCATACCCCCAACTTAGGCTTTTGGGCTAAGTTGTCTATTCAAACACACCACACTTCATGAGGATTATCGGTGAATGGATAAAGAGGGGTTACAATTGCATCAAGTTTCTTCCAAGAAAAGGAGAAGGCTCAAAAGGGTAGGTTGGCCACAAAAGAGGTATATTATCAAATTATTTCACTCTTCGAAATTGTTGCCTAAGATCATTCCAAGAGCTTGCATCACTTAGTTAACCGGACCAACGGGGAAAATTCTAGGTGTCATCACACAAGGTTCACGGTAAGCTCATCACACAAGGCATTGGCACCAATATCAAACAAGATTCCACACTTTTGCTGGTGTGCAATGTTCAGCACAAGAGACTCTATTCGATAACCGGGTAGTCACAACGAGATGCAAAAAGTTCACATATTATCTATGCAACTTCATTTGGCCTCATTGTAGCCAAACATTCATTTTTATTCTATTAAGAGCACTATTCAAGTCATCGGTATTGATCATAAATGATACTCATATTTGCACAAGAACAATCACAATCAAACAAAACAAGTGGTGGCAAATTTTTTCAGAAGGGTCAAAAACCATTTGCATTCAAAAGAAGGAGCCATAAGCTCAAACATCCACAAAACACTGTCAAAACACAATTTTCAGCCAAAAATCCAATAATATATACACAAAATAGTCAGAAGAGGTAGGTATGGAAATACCTCACTCCACCACAACAAAAAAATGCAGTTGTCTTCAAATGCAAAAAAATACTAAAAAGTCAATAAAAAATAAAGAGAGGGAGGTGAAGAAGGGTCCTGTCTACATAGTCGCTCCATCTGTCGGGGCATTAGTTCCCCGTGCAACACTCTGATCCTAGGAATCAGTGCCCGGGATAGCAGTAACACTAGATCCAGCCATGGTGGTGTCTGCCAATGAAATCTGCACGGCTGAATCTACCATGGCCTCCTCAATCTCTGTAAGGTCGTCGTAAGAAGCCTCTTCATCAACACTAAGCTGCTCCTCATCAGTCTCAGCTTTGGACTCCTCAGCATCTACCTCCTCAACTCGAACTTCATCTCTGGTGGTAGCCGGAGGTATATCTGTATAAGCAGACATATCGGGGATCTCCAAAGTCCCAAAAATCATGGACATATCTGTGGACTTTAGCTGATCCACATCCCTTTTCAGCTCAGCAATGGTGGCATTTAGAGCCTCCACCTCATCAGTGGCCTCTTGGCCTCGCTCACACACCACTATCCTTGCCGCAAGGGCATCAATGGACACACTAAGAGGTGTCACAGCAGCAGTGAGGGCCCTCTCAATCATCCCAGGAATAGTAGCCTCAATCTTGGAAGCACGCCTATCAGCAGAGTGGGCTAGATAGCCCATTCGTAGTATCGCAACCTGGGTGAGTGGAAGTCGGGAAGTAGCAGCAGCAGACCTAGGTGGCAGGGGAGGTGTAGAGGAACTAGGAGTCACAAAAGGGACACAACTAGATATACCTGAAGGCCTAGGGCTCGGAGTAGGAAATACTTCCTCTACAGGTAATGTATCAGTATCAACAACCGGGGAGGAATCCACTAGGGCTTCATTCTTCTTCTCTGCCTCATCTTTCAAGTACTCTGCCTCAATGCGCCGGATATCGGTAGAAGATGTGGGAATCATTTCGACATCATTCTTCTCATTACTCTATCAGTAGACAACCTCTTTTTCTCGATGATGGTCCTCAATCCTTCAGTCTTCAGTCTATTCATAGACCAGGGAGGAGGAACCTTTGGAGGCGGTGCTGGGACCACAGCCTGGTTTGGAATGGGAGGAGTAGCAGCTTGGGATGCCCGGATCCTAGCCGGGTCATGCATTCTCTTGGATTGCAGTTCAGCACTCTGGGCCGTTAGTAGCTCATCATCCTCAGGCTCAAAAGTGGTAGCGCGAGGATCCTGGTGCTCACCCTCACTCTCAGAAGTGGTGAGGTTAGTGGCATAGATTCTGTCACTATCAGAGATGACCTCCGGTGACACAGGAGCAGGTGCTTTGCCTTTCCATTTTCCCTTCCCACCCGTGGTAGGAAGTTTGGTTGCCTTTTACCCTGGATGCAGTTGAATCCTCATTTATTGTGATTCCCTTCACTCTCCTGTGGGGAGGCATGTCTCTACCTTCCACTTTTGGTCTAGCCATATCTGCAACACACATTGGACAATGTTAGAAATAGTTCAAGAAAAGTTCAGAAAATATATTGAAGACAGACTCGCCGAACCGATCGGCGAGTCGCCGAATCACTTAGGTGAGCAAGATTGGGCTCGCCGAAAGGATTGATTCAAATATTTTTCCAGAAAAATGGCCTGTCGGCAATGGGAAAGCCCATTCGGTGAATCGCCAACATCATTCGACGAGCACAGATTAACCCACCAAAAATTATAGTGCATTTTAGGGGTTGGGGATGTAGAAAAAGGCGATCAAGGAGACTTTTTGTGAGTCACCGAATGCACTCATCGAGCACAGATTAACCCACCGAAAATTATAGTGCATTTTAGGGGTTAAGGATGCAGAAAAAGGCGATCAAGGAGACTTTTGGTGAGTCACTGAGTGCACTCGGCGAACTCAAGCTTCTCGCCGAAAGTTATAGAACCAAAATCAATAATTAGCCTGAAATTAAATGCGATAAAAGGGGACTCGGCGAACCGCTGAGTCGTTTGGCGAGCTCGACCCAGCTCAATAAACTTCCCAACATGCCATTTGCAACCCCAACTTCCAAAATTAACCCCGCTGCCCCCGAAAACAAAATCAAACCATACAGTTATTCAATTAATCCTAGACCCATGCCATCGGGGTAGCTCCCCAACACAGGCGTTGAATCCTCAAGCCAGGCACGGCGCGCCAGTTAGTTCGCCTGGCTTCAATGATTTCCATATTTTATTTTATTTTTATTTTTTTGTTTTTCACTATTACATGCTAAGTTACAAATAATGAAAAATCCTATTTAACTAAAACTAAGAACTAGAAGAACTTCCTAGATTCTACGAATTTAAACTATGCTAAAACAATAAAAATCAAAATTTCAAACATGAACTACCTATCTATTACATATTGTTAATGGGTTACCTCCCATGTAGCACTTGATTTAACGTTGCGGCACGACCTAACTTGGATCATTCATCATTTAGCTCAAGAGCCTCCCGATCATGATCCGAATCCTCACCAAAGTAGTATTTCACCCTTTGCCCATTGACCAAGAACATAAGGCCAATCTTATCTTTAAGTTCAACAACCCCATGTTGTGTCATTCTGACCACTTCGAAAGGAGCACTCCACTTTGACCTTAGTTTTCTAGGGAATAATCATAGTCTAGAGTTAAAGAGTAGTACCTTATCTCCCAAATTGAAAGTACGAGCTACTATATGCTTGTCATGCCACCTCTTCATCTTTTCTTTGTAAAGCTTGGCATTCTCATAAGCATGAAGCCTAAACTCTTCAAGTTCATGCAACTGATTCACTCTCTTTTTACCGGCTAGCTAGGGGTCCAAGTTCAACCTCTTAATTACCCAATAAGCTTGATGTTCTAATTCTGCCGGAAGATGACAGGCTTTACCAAACACTATGTGATAGGGATAAGTCCCTATTGGTGTCTTATACGCAGCCCTATATGCCCACAACGCATCATCCAATATCTTAGACAAATCTTTTCGCTGCGCATTCACTGTTTTCTAAAAAAATTGCTTCACCTTTCTATTTGAAACCTCCATTTGGCCACTCATTTGAGGATGGTAAGATGTAGCAACCTTATGACGAATACCATACTTACCAAGAAGATTCTTAACAAGATGGTTAATGAAGTGCTTACCTCCATCACTTATAATTGCCCTTGGAGTGCCAAAGCGAGTGAAGATGTGCTTCTTTATGAACTATATCAGCACCCTTCAATCATTGGAAGGAAGAGCGACCGCCTCAACCCATTTACTAGCATAATCCACTGCCACAAGAATGTATTGGTTTCCACTAATGGTGGGAATGGACCCATGAAGTCAATACCCCACACATCGAAGATTTCCTCGTCCAAAATGTTACTTAGCGGCATTTCATGTCTTCTTGAAATAGTACCGAACCGTTGGTATTTATCACAACCCTTCACAAAATCAATAGAATCTTTAAATAATGAGGGCCAAAAGAAACCAGATTTTAGTACCTTATGAGTAGTGTGCTCTCCTCCATGGTGACCTCCATATGGGCTAGCATGACAACTTTTGAGCACTTTGTGAACCTCAGATTCCAGAATAGACCTTCTCACTACCCAATCTACGCCTTGCTTAAACAAGAATGGTTAATCCCAGATATAGAACTTGGCATCATGATTGAGATTTTTCTTTGGTTGGGTGGTTGCACCCAGAGGAAATTCGCCAGTTACTATCAAATTCAGAATGTCTGAATACCATGGCACTTGAGAGATATCTAATGCCATCAATTGTTCATCCGGAAAATCTTCCCGGATTTTCTCACCTTCATTCACATGTGAAAAATCCTCCAACCTAGATAAGTGATCAGCTATTTGATTCTCAGTATCTTTCCTATCTTTGATCTCAAGGTAAAATTCTTGGAGAAGCAATACCCATCGAATCAGCCTTGGTTTAGCATCCTTCTTGTTGAATAGGTACCTAATAGCTGCATGGTCAGTAAAAACAATCACTTTAGTACCTACCAAATACGATTTGAACTTGTGTAGAGTTAAGGGTCTTGCTTGCATAATAGATCGAGTGGAACACTTTATTCTTTCTTTATCCCAACACTGTACTCACTGCTACATCGCTTGCATCACACATGAGTTCTAATGGTAATACCCAATCAGGAGCAATTAAGATGGGAGCCTCAATTAAGTTCCTCTTCAACATCTCAAAAGGTTTTAAACACATCTCATCAAAGTTAAACTTCACCTCCTTCTCCAAACGACTGCACATAGATCTGAAAATCTTGGAAAAATCCTTGATGATCGCCTGTAAAAACCTGCATGACTAAGAAAACTACGCACACCTTTTAAAGAAATGGGAGGGGGAAATTTCTCAATAACTTCTAGCTTAGCCTTATCAACCTCCAAACCAGATTTAGACACCTTGTGTCCCAACACTATCCCCTCTCTTACCAAAAAATAACACTTTTCCCAGTTTAGAACTAATTTAGTGTCTTCACATCTAGCAAGTACTTTATCAAGATTTCGGAGACATACCTCAAAAGACTTCCCAAAGACGGAAAAATCATCCACGAACACCTCAACAAAGTCTTCCACCATATCATGAAAAATGTCCATCATACATCTTTGAAAAGTCACTGGTGCATTGCAAAGTCCGAATGGCATACGCTTGAAAGCATATGTGCCATAAGGTCAAGTGAACGTGGTCTTTTCCTGATCCTCGGGTGCAATCAAGATCAGGTTGTAACCAAAATATCCATCTAAGAACCAATAGTACTCATGTCCTGCCAGTCGGTCAAGCATTTGATCAATGAAGGGAATGGGGTAGTGATCTTTCCGGGTAGCTGTAACCACCCGAGAGCACCCCCTAGCCGTTACATGCGTATTCGACCTCTCAGAGGTCTTATACAAGCCTTAGCATTCATTCATCGCATAGATCATAAAAATCACTAAGAATTTAAAACTTTTATTCAATACCATCAATACGCAAGCGGAACTACTAAGTCTCTTTAGCCAATCTTAGACAAGAACTTAAAACGTACTAAGGGACACGGCCCTTTACAATGAAATGAAACTTAAGTGTCCCTTACCGGATGAGGGATCCCCACTTGCCTAAGGTAGGTCCATTCTTTTAGCCTTTACGTGGTAGAGACCACTAGCTAGTCCTATGTGGGCACATAGTTAAGGGACAGAAGTATTGCTTCTAAGTACCCACATCTCAACTAACGACGGGGCACCCATCTTAAGGGTTGCTATTAAATACTCACATCTCAACTAACGAAGGAGTATCCACCCATCTTCATATCCTCTCGGTGCTAGACATCACTCCCCCATAGAGTTCGGACATTCATTCATTTAGGGATAAGGATTGCTACTAAGTACTCTCATCTCAACTCACGAAGGAGTACCCATCCTAGCCCAACATTCATTCATTTAGGGTTAAAGATTGCTACTAAGTATTCTCATCTCAACTCACGAAGGAATACCCATCCTAACCCTCATTCATTCATTAAGAA
>JAJOOO010005519.1:0-20649 GCA_029582685.1 Solanum piurae | reverse complement strand
AGATAAACTGAGAAGGGACTTCTTATAGCTAGGAAATAAGGCTGGGGGAGGGGGGGGGGGGGCAAAATTCTCAGATAATGTCACTTGTAAGGTAGGCAATGGAAACAAAATTCTTTTTTGGGAAGATATATGGAAAGTACAGATGGCATTGAAGAACTCCTATCCTAACCTATTCTCTTTTTGCACCAATCCTGGGGCTGATAATTGGTCCAATCATGGGTGGGACATCTCCTTCAGGAGATATTTGAATGATTGGAAGTGGATAGATTGGCTCAACTCTAACAAGAATTCAACAGCTTAAAAGGCACTACTCCAATCCCCGACACAATCATATGGAACCAAGTTAATGATGGTAAAATTCTCTGTGAACTGACTCTACAAAAAAAAGAAGGGAGCAGCCAGGATGTGGGATAGAACCATGGAAGCAGATCTGAAAAAGCTTGGCACCAACTAAGGTTAAATGCTTTTCTTGGCTGGTGACCAGGAAAGCATGCCTTGCACAGGAAATTCTGAAAAGAAGGAGGTTCCAAATAGTATCTAGATGCTTCTTATGTAATAAAGCAGAAGAAACTAATAGCCATCTGCTTCTGCACTGCAAGATAACTGCACAAATTTGGTCCCTATTCTTAAGTCTCACAAACAAAATGGACAACGCCAGAACATGTTGCAGATCTGTTGAGTTGATGGATTAGGAGAGGAGGAAACAAGAGTCAAAAGAAGTGGTGGAGAACAATCCCAGTTTGCATTCAGAAAGTTAAATGAAATTGTATTATATCCTATTGAGTTTTTATGAAAAAGATATTATATCCTATGAGTTTTGGTGTAACGAGGAATGCATAGATGAAGTAGAACAGATAATTGATCTATTAAGTTCACTGTAACTTCTCTTTTGTATTTAGTTTTTCTGGTTCAATATTTATGGGGTCTCCAGCTTTGAGGTATGTTTAGGAATACAACATTACCAATTTCAAAAAACATAACTCATGGGGTGAAATTGCATCGTAGTGAGTTGATGTTGCTTGTGTAAAAAAGTAAGGGAAGGATCATCAGCTGCTATATTGCAATTCTGAAACGGAACATATTCAATATTTAATTTATCATGGGTACAACCTATGGCAGTGGCAAAAGCTGTCGCAAGTTGGACAAGAAAGCTGAGCTCCAGAAAGAAAGAAGCGTGGAATGTAGCTCCTTCTGGCATTTTTTGGTTGATTCCACAAGAAATAAGAACGGCATAATTTTTGAAGGTATGGAAAAGTGCGTAAGGCCTCCATGAGGTAGAGGTAAGGTCTGCGTACACTCCACCCTCCCCTGGTATGTTGTCATTGGAAAAGCACATAAGGAGGGCTTAAAAGCTCGTTTTTCTTCCATTTATACTTTTGGTGCAAAAAATAATTCCCATACTAAAGTTTTGATGTATTTACAATTGCATGTAAGTTGAGACCATCTTAGTTCAATATTAATAAACATCTTCATATACACCCCGAAAAATAATATACATCAACCCCACATACGCTGTAAAAACTCTCAAATCATAGAGATATTTTGTACGCAAGATAAAACAACTTAACTCTATGATCTTTAGCAGACCCGTAATGTCACAGAAACACGTGCTGCTAAAGAAGAAAACAAAGAATCTAGATAGAGTGGCATTGTCATACACTACTACATACAGAGTTCAATATCCAAGCAAGCGCAACAACTTAGATCAGAAATAGAACAATAAATTGCACAATAAAAGTGAAAGAAACGAATTCAATGGACCCTCTTTTTATTGTTAAAATGAATGCAATGGAACTTACAAAGCCATAGCCTGTTTAACCCATGAAAAGAGCTTCAATTTTGCTTTGCGTCCTCCACAGTGTCATCAGAATCAGAATCACTGGCATTATAGCCTAAAAGGAAGAAAAGATGAACACCACACAATAACAGTGAACCAATATAAAAATTTATCAATAAAAAATAGCAAACAGATATAATCAGTAAACAGAAAGTTTCATACCTGGGCGTTTATCACTCACTTTCCATGCCGATGACCGACTCTTTGAAGCTCGGGTAATCCAAGCTCTTCCCTGTACCCAAAATAACCAATCAGTAGAAGCATTTCCCACATCCTCAGAGACAGCAAATAGATACGGAAAACCAAAAAACTGTCAATGTTTCAAACAAACTAAAACTCTACTTCTGGGCAGAGGAAAGAGTGGAACTATTTTATTTTGACTGCTTTGAAAACTTTGTGCAACTTCTAGTAAATAGATATATGAAATTGAACAGGCACACTGTGGTTATTCACTGCTTGGATTACAGAGAAGATAAGTAAGCATGTAAATGTTGGTACATCCTCTTAATCATGTGTATCTTCATTAAGAATAAACTAAGCACTTAAATCATGCAGGCACACTCTAATTTTTCTTCTCCTTATCTTCAATTATTAAAGAGTTCAAGTTCAATTGGATTGTTGATGTCTTCACATTCTGTTAATTATGGGTTTCTTCTAGTAGTATTTATAAGGCACCCACGAGCTTGAATGTTTAAAGATATTTCATGTGCTTGACAATAATAAACATTTGTTGTTGGCCATTTATCCCATTTTCACCCTTGTTATCGAAACTAATGTAAGACCAACATATTTGGAGGATTCTTCTGACAAAATAAAAAATATGTAATTGTCAGTGAAGTTATTTCTTTTTTTTTCCAAAATCCAAAAAGCTCTTCTTATTTGGAATAGGTAAGAAGGTTCAGCATTTGATAAAGTCAACTTTACCTGTATAAGCACAAAGAGTGTCAAAACTTCAAGTGTAAGAGCAGTTCAGACTGTGCTGTTTCAACAATACGTTTTATGGTAGTTTTCTCTGTTCATATCTTGTCAATGGAAAACAAAAATCTCTACACTAGGTTATTTATAAATCACCAAGTTCTAGATTCTTAGCAAACTATGAGCAACAATAATTGAACTAAGACAAAGGAATAAATGGAAGAAGATCATAGAAAGCAAAAAATCAAACACCTTCTGTGCATCTCTGGATATACCATAGCCACTAAAATACATCTGACCAACAAGGACCTGCATGTTAGCGTCACCAGCTTTCGCCTCCTTGAGAGTATCGTGGAACCACCGCTTGACACAGTCAGCCACCACGTCAGCAAGAGGTAGCCGCCGCTGGTTCGACGAAGAAGTATTGGAATTGGAATTGGAATTGGAGTTAGAGCTTGCTTCTTCCATGTTCTTCTTCAGCTTCAGCCGCCGCTCCGATGAATCGCCGTCGACCACCGCCCTAGACTTTGCGGCCACAGGGGATGGAACTGACCTAATTCTGGATGCGGGTTTGACTTGGGTCGGGCGCTGGATTCTATTGGAGCTGATTGTTCTGGCAAAATCTTGAATTCTATTTGGTGAAGGAAGCGATTTCCCCATAAAACGTCGCAGGAAAAAAACCCACTAGGCCACTACTTTTTGAATTTTCAGTAATTGCAATGCCCCTCAAGAAAATATTTGGGTACACCCACAAAATTGATTTAAAAAATACAAATTACATCTTAATGTTCTTCTCTTTTTTTAAAAAAACGTTTTTTTTAAATGATGAGATTTATATTGCTTTAGATGTTGGGACTTGGGGCCGCACTCAGAGATATTCATTTAGTTTGTTTTCTTTAATCAAGTGGCAATAGAAGATGTCTTGATATCCACAAATTAATTTTTAAAAAGGTTCATTATTGTTGATTTTTTGAAGATTAAAATCTTAATATGTGTAGCCAGTTTTTATCGACAAAATTACAATTACAGCTTTTAATTCTTTTGTACAAGTACTTTGCAAAGATGAAACAATAAATTTGTTGCATGTCGTATAAAAAAAATAATCAGCAGAATCTTAATAACTGACACAATTACTTGTGATAAAAAAAATTTACACAACTCTTTTGGTTATAAGATCAATTGTGAGAAAAACGATGTGTTTAGAGTTAAGAAGTGACAATTGACAAGGAGTGGCTCTTATTCTCGTAAGAAGTGAATGGAATATTGAGTGGAGCTTTATATTTAGGGTTTACAATAGATACTTTATTTACCTAGGTATAAAAATATAAATATGGTAACGGTTTATTTAATAAGATTAATCCGTCCCTCTACTGCAAAGTCGCTAATTATAAATTTTTAAATACGTTTGCCAACTGTGAATGTGAAAGCCACTACTAATAACCCAATTTTGTAATTGGTCTATCAATTATGGTTTGATTTTGAACAATCTTAGTAAAATGTGTTTTTTAATGAAGTCTTAGCTCATTATTGGTTGTAGGATTTGACATAAATATCAAAAAATAGAATCGTATCAAACTAATTTGATTCTTCGGTATGAATATAATTTTATTTTTTAAAATAAGCTTGTATTTAATTTGAGGGTACCGATTCTTCGGTTTTCCGAAGAACTGAACTTGTATTCCATAATTGGAAATCTAAAATTCTACATGTCGGAAATCTTAGAAATAGAACAAATTGCTCAACTTTTTTATATCACTATACTCAATCTTAACTTTGAACACTTTTGTTCATGATTTCTGTTGATGGATTTATTGAGTAACGAAATTGTTCGTTGGGGTCTTGTGTTGTTTGTAAATAAGAACAATGGTTTTATGTGAAGTGTATGATTATAAACAGTTCTTTTTTTTTATCAAAATGATAGATATATTAGAAATTATGTAATGTCAAGCATATTGTTTGATGATGCAAAACAGAAGTTTGGGCCGTGGTATGGCCAGTTACATAGTTGTTGCTAGGATTGAGTTTTCTTAAATACATAGTTCTCGTAATGTCTGCCCAAGTTAGTGTTTTTGCACACATTGGGGGAACTAACAAAAAGGTTGTATTTCCAAAGGTGTTTTGCTTCATTCCTTCCTTGTTAAGCATATCCGCCACCTTGTTTTGCTCCCTAAAGATGTGTGTTGGCATTGCTGCTTTCATCTTCTCCATTAATGACCTGCATTCAGTGGTTAGATTAGTATAAGGTTGATTATTATTCTCAAGTTGGAGTCAGTATTAATTTCCAGCGGTTGCATTTTATTCTCGACTGCCATGAGCAGTCCTTGTCTAAGAGCACGCAACTCAGCTAGGATGGGATTTACAAAGGCTTCCTTACTAGTGAAACCAACTATTCAGTCGCCTTTGTGATTTCTGATGACTCCTCCAATAACCCCCCCCTCCCCTCTTTCCAGGTGTATGCTTCGCAGCTCCATCTGTGTTGAGTTTGAACTTGCCTATACTAGGAGGTTCCCACTTGACATGAATGGTGTGATTTCCTCTTTTCAAAATGTGCTCACCTTTTATGAGAAGTTGGAATTTTGTGGCTTGGTTGATCATATCGCTGAAAGAGATGTTGTCTTTTCTTTTATTGAAGAGGTTTTGGTTTCGTTGCAGCCAGATGGCCCATAGGCATTGAGGGAAAACAACCCCTCAAGAGATAAGGTTGTTGTAGTCCTTAGTGTTTAGGTTGTTGTACAACCTATGCCAATCGTCTATTGAGATCAAGATCCTATCCAGCTTGTGGCTAGAGGTGTTGTTAGCCATGACAGTGTTCCAGAACTGAACTGCTTTGTCACATTTGAAGAAAATATGGTTAATATCTTCATTTGTGTGTTCACAGATTTGGCATGTTGGTTGGACATTCAAGCCAATTCTGCTTAGATAGTAGGAGTTGGGTAGCTTTATGTGTTGTATGAGCCAAATGAGAGTCTTGACTTTATTTAGGCAGTTCATACTCCAGATCCATTTGAACTCCTTTGTCCTCACCTCCCCAAGGTTTTTGGGGGATTTTGATTGGATAAGTGATGAGTCCACAAATTGAACTCATTTAGGGCAATATTTTGATAGAATTAGTGTCCTCAAATGCATATTTTGTCTTAATATCTAATGAAAAGCCTTAAGTTTCAGGTATTTGGAGTTTGAGGTAAACCATGGACACTACTTGGCAAAAAGGAACAAGGCGGCTGAAAAGAGCAAAGAAATGAAGGCCTGAGGATCACCGAGCCCAGTTGGCGAGTCACCGATGAGCCTGGAGATCGCCTTTTGTTCCAGTGTGCTGAGCCCTGAAGCAAAGGATCAGATCGGCAGAGAAAAGGAGCAGTCGGCGTGTTGCCGAGCAGTTCCGCGAAGCAGTACTATGTTGCCCAATGATCCAAAACACGATGATGCTGAAAGATAGGGCAAGACGGCGATGAAACCTACCAAAGGGCGGATCGCCGAGTTGATCGGCGATCTCTACTAACGACGCCGAATGATCCGTTGCAGCACATATTTTTTGAAACCTATAAATACTCGTTGAGAGTTGTAGCTTAACATAAGATTTTTAATATAGAATTTTTAACATAGATTTTTTATTTCTAAGTTTGGAGAGGGTTTTGAAGAACTTGAAGGTTTAAAGGGTTTCAACTCCAAGATTTTGGACTTGGGTCTTGTGGATTCTTCACTCTTGACTTTTTTTGAGACTTAAATCTTCATATCCGTTTGAATGCAAACTCATATTGGTATAAATTCCTATCTCTTTAGCATGTCTAGCTAAAACCCCAATTCTTGGGGTGTGATTTTGTGAATATGGGTTAGATTATCTTTTGGGTCTTGCTTGTTGGTGGTTTATTTGTTGTTTGGATATGAGTTCATTTAGTAGTTATGGTGGAACTTAATGAAATTGTAGTTGCAAATACGATTTCACCTTTGTGTTTTCAGCTTGCTCGAGAGATAGGTCGTAAAACTAAGACTACTAAACTAATGGCCAGTAGGAGTGGGTCGACATGAGGTTCAACTCGAGAGAGTGAACCCTAGTCTCATTCCCACACACTCAGCTCGAGAGAGTGAGTGGGATAAGGTGGAGGTTGTGCTTAAAAGCGGCAACTCGGTGTTCTAGAGAAATGAGGTTGATTCGGGGTAAGTTACTCGAGAGATAATTTACCCCCATTATAGTCTAGCCTAGTCACAAATATTCAATGAATTTACTACCAAAAGCATGTACCCAATGATTTAGTCTATCCCGTATTCCTACCACATCCCAAGAATCCCGTCTCCATATTAATATCTTTCTTTATTTTCACTGTTTTTGCTTATTTTTTATTCACTTGTGACAAACCCCTCCCCATTGTTAATTGACGCTTGTGTCACCCTCCTTTATTTAATATGTTTATATTCGACAATGTTTTTAGCTATGACTAATTAGAACTTAATTTTATTTTTCTATTAATTTTCACCACCACTCCCTTGGGACTCGACCCCAACCCTTGGTTGGGTTATTATACTATTGCACGATCGTAGACACTTGTATTGGAAGTTGTGTCTTGATTACACAAACATCAAATTCCAAGATGACACATCGGGCACTGATGCCCAGAAAGATGGAGCGACTGTGTAGACAGGATTTTTCTTTACCTCCCTCTCTGTCTTACATATTTTTATTTTTGGATACTTTTATTCGCATTTTAGGACAAACGCTTTTTATTTGTGGTAGGGTGAGGCCCACCTTTTGTGTGTGTTATTGATATTCGTGTTTTGTTTATATTTGGGTTGTGAGCTTGGATGTTGTTTAAATACTGCATTTTTGTGGATGTTTGAGCTTATGGCTCCTTGTTTTAAATTGCAAAATGATTTTGACCACCATTTCGGAAAAAAATTATGTGTTGAATGTGGCTGTTCTTTTGCAAAATTTGAGTCTCGGTTTCGATCAATACCGATGACTCGAATAGTGCTCTTAATCTAACGGACATGAATGTACGGCTACAATAAGGCCAAATGAAGTCACATAGACAATATGTGAACTCTTTGCATCTCGTTATGACTAGCCTAGTATCGAATTGAGTTTCTTGTGATAATCATTGCACACTAGCGAAAGTGTAGAGTCTTGTTTGACTGTAGTGTCAATGCCTAGTGTGATGAGCTTACTTTAAACCATGTATGATAGATCCTAGAATTTGCCCCGTTGGTTCGATCGACTAAGTAAGGATATCTCTTGATATGATCTTAGGCAACTTCGAAGAGTGTGAGCCAATTTGACATGTACCTCTTTTGTGAACAACCTTTTGAGTGTGTGAACCTCTCTTGAACACCCTTTGAGCATTACCTTTCTTTGGAAGAAACTTGATGAAATCATACCCTTTCTTTATCCATTACCCATAATCCTCTTGATTTGTGGTTGATTGAATAGCCAACTTAGGCTAAAAGCCTAAGTTGGGGGTGTGGTGAAAAGAAAAGGAAAAGTCAAGAAGTGCAAAGAAAGTCTCCTCTAACCTATGGTGTTGAGAAAAATGGAACCCCTCCACATTTTTAAAAAAAGAATGAGAAAGAAAGTTGTGGAATAAAATACCAAAGGAATGGGGTTTCCCAACAATCCATGGAAAGTGAATAATAGGATGACTTATGAGCACTAAAGAAAATGATGAAAGAAGAGGAAAAGAGTGAGTATCACATTTCATGAGGATGAAAGTCACTGAGCCTAAATGACCATACATTTGCACTCAGCCCCATTACAAGCCTTGAAAAAACCTTTTTGATCTTGAGTGAGCTGAAACAAATGTTGATCAGAAAATATGGGTAAACCTATGAGTGAAAGCATGTATTGTATTCATCTTTGTGAGTGTGAGCGTTGCATTTGATTCCGAAGCTTTAAATTGCAAACCATTGCGTGTGAATATGGAATCATTCCTTGTGTGAGGGCATTTGACCACTTTGGTTGAGCTTGCAAGTATAGTGAGCATGAGATTTTTTGATATTGGTGTGTCACAACTTGAATCTTTGGGTACACATTTGATCTTTGCATAAGTAAAGTGAGTCTTGTTGTGTGCATTCATGATTGAGTCTTGTGTAGCACTATTCGAAACCTCATTTTTGAACGACTGAACTTGAGCTTGCTTGAGGACAAGCAAAAGTTTAAGTTGGGGGTGTTGATGAGTCCACAAATTGGACTCATTTAGGGCAATATTTTGATAGAATTAGTATCCTCAAATGCATATTTTGTCTTAATATCTGATGAAAAGCCTTAAGTTCATGTATTTGGAGTTTGAGGCAAAGCATGGACACTACTTGGCAAAAAGGAACAAAGCGACTGAAAAGAGCAAAGAAATGAAGGCCTGAGGATCACCGAGCCCAGTTGGCGAGTCACTGATGAGCCTGGAGATCGCCTTTTATTCCAGTGTGCTGAGCCCTGAAGGAAAGAATCAAATCGGCGGAGAAAAGGAGCAGTCGGCGTGTCACCGAGCAGTAACGCGAAGCAGTACTATATCTCCCAATGATCCAAAACACGACGATGCTAAAGGATAGAGCAAGACGGTGATGAAACCTACCAAAGGGCGGATCGTCGAGTTGATCGGCAATCTCGACTAACGATGCCAAATGATCCGCTGCAGCACAGATTTTTGAAAACTATAAATACTCGTTGAGAGTTGTATCTTAATATCAGATTTTTAATATAGAATTTTTAACATAGACTTTTGATTTCTAAGTTTGGAGAGGGTTTTGAAGAACTTGAAGGTTCAAAGGGTTTCAACTCCAAGATTTTTGGACTTGGGTCTTGTGGATTCTTCACTCTTGACTTGTTTTAGGACTTAAATCTCCATACCCATTTGAATGCAAGCTCATATTGGTATAAGTTTCTATCTCTTTAGCATGTCTAGCTAAAACCCCAATTCTTGGGGTGTGATTTTATGAATATGGGTTAAATTATATGTTGGGTCTTGCTTGTGGGTGGTTTATTTGTTGTTTTGATGTGATTTCGTTTAGTAGTTATGGTGGAACTTAATGAAATTGTAGTTGCAAATACGATTTCACCTTTGTGTTTTCAGCTTGCTCGAGAGAGAGGTTGTAAAAACTAAGACTACTAAACTGATGGCCGGTGGGAGTGGGTCGACATGAGGTTCAGCTCGAGAGAGTAAACCCTAGTCTCATTCCCACACACTCAGCTCGAGAGAGTGAGTGGGCTAAGGCGGAGGTTGTGCTTAAAAGCGACAACTTGGTGTTCGAGAGAAACGGGGTTGATTCGGGGTAAGTTGCTCGAGAGAGAATTTACCCCCACTATAGTCTAGCCTAGTCACAAATATTCAATGAATTTACTACCAAAAACACGTACTCAATGATTTAGTCTATCCCGTATTCCTACCACATCCCAAGAATCCCGTCTCCATATTAATATCTTTCTTTATTTTCACTGTTTTTGTTGATTTTTTGTTCACTTGTGACAAACCCCTCCCCATTGTTAATTGACGCTTGCGTCACCCTCCTTTATTTAATATGTTTATATTCGACAATGTTTTTAGCTATTAATAATTAGAACTTAATTTTATTTTTCTATTAATTTTCAGCACCACTCCCTTGGGACTCGAACCCAATCCTTGGTTGGATTATTATACTATTGCACGATCGTAAACACTTGTATTGGAAGTTGTGTCTTGATTACGCAAACATCAATAAGCTTATAGGCACTGCTAGTAGTGAACTCCCCATTGTTAGATAAGCCCCAAATTGGCCTATCTTCCATAGTTGTGTTGGGGTTCAGGTGGATTGCTTCAATGCTTGCATTCAATTCCTCTGAAAGATCAAAGTAGATACTGTCTAGGTTCCAATGGCCATTTACAACAATGTTACTTACCATCAGGATCACCTCCCCCTCGTTTAGGGGCCTATGGACAATGTTCCTGATGGATTCTTGGTGATGGATCCATCTATGGTTGAAAAAGTTAGTTTTGTTTCCATTGTTGACAACCCACCTCAATCCTTCCATGGTGTCTTTCCAGCCTTCCATGATACATTTCCAAGTTCTGGAGATTGGTTATTTCCTCAGTCAGTTACATGTAGGGAGTATTTGCTGGTTAAGATTTGACCCCACAGAGAGTTTGGATTTTTAATTAGTCTCCAGGCCAGGTTTGCATAAAGAGCTTTGTTTCTTGTTTCACTTCTATGCAAACCTAAAACATCATCAGTCTTTGAGAATGTGATAGTGTTCCAGTTCACTAAGTGCATTTTTTTCTTTTCTGCACTAGTTCCCCAGATAAATCTCCTTTGGATCCTGTTGATGATCTTGTTGGTTTTGGCAGAAATCTGGATGTATTGCATTATGTGTGAGGGGATGCTACTTATGGAAGATTTTGCAAGGATAGATCTACCAGTCATGTTCATAAAGTTAGTTTTCCAGCCTGAAAGCTTAGAGTTCATAGAGTCAATGATGAACTGGAAGTCATTATGGATAGGTTTCTTGTGAAAGATTGGGAAGCCTAGGTATTTGCCAAATGAGTTGCTGGATTGGATGTTGAGGAGGGTAGAGCAAAGGGAAGAGTTTTGGCTAGTACAATTGGCAGAGAAGACCACTTTGGATTTATTATGATTGATGCTTTGGCCAGATTTTAAACAAAAACTATTTAGAGTCTGGAGAATTGTGTTGCAGTTCTGGGCATTGGCTCTAGAAAAAAGGGTAAGATCATCAGTAAAGAAGAGATGGGAAATCCTAGGCCCGAAGTTTGTGATTTTGATGGGGTACCGGGTTTTATTGTTAACCTCATGGTTAATATCTCTTGATAGCCTTTCCATGCAGAGGATAAAAATGTAAGGGGACATATGATCTCCTTGCCTAATGCCTCTAGTGGGTTCAAAGAAGTCAGTATTTCCCCCATTTACCAAAATAGAGATGGAACTGTTGCTGACACAAGACATGATGAGATTGGTAAGCGTGGGGGGGGGGGGGGACTTGAAGAACATGAGGAATTCCCTGATGAAGGACCATTCTAGCTTGTCAAAAGCTTTTTCAAGATCAATTTTTAGGATCATGTTAGAACTTTTCCCTTTCATTTTGTTGAAGTGGGAAGTGAATTCTTGGACAATGATGGCATTGTTAGAAGCTCTTCTATTGTAAAGGAAGCTTGCTTAGTTATGGCCAATGATGTTAGGGAGGATAGGTTTGATCCTATTGACAATGATTTTGGTTATCAACTTATAGGTGGTGTTGTAGAGTCCAATAGGTCTGAAGTTCCTAATGCTAGTGGCATTGGAGCATTTAGGAATGAGACACAACAGGGTAGTATTAATGTGACTGGGCATATTGCTTGTTGCAAAGACCTCTCTGCAGAAAGTAGTGGTCTTTCAACCCACCTCCTTCCAAAATCTTTGGTAAAACATAGAGTGGAGCCCATCAGGGCCAGGAGCTTTGGTAGGTTTAAAGGAGCTGAGGGCTTGGATGATCTCAGAGTCCCTAAGGGGGGAGTCAAGCTCATTGAGGGAATGAGGGGAGAGGGTTTGGTGATCCTGAGTCCCATTATCTCTGATGGAATATTCTTTACTGGTGGTGAAGATCTTAGTGAAGTATGACATAATGTGAGTGGTTATCTAATTATGGTCAGTAAGGGAGTTCCCTTGCTCATCTTTTAAGTTGGTGATCCTGTTCCTTCTCCTTCTGTTGATGGTGGTTGTGTGGAAGAACTTGGTATTGGCATCTCCCTGACTTAGCCAATCAATTCTGGACTTAGTTTTCAAGAAATCTTCTTCCACTTTGAGGATTGCTTCATATTCCTTTAAGAGCTCACCTTCTAGGTTCGAGAGGAAGTGGCTGTAGGGATATGCTGCATACTTTTGGATTCCATTTAGCCTTGCCAGTATTTTCCTAATCTTCTGAAAGATATTACCAAAGGTATTTTTGTTCCATTCCACAACCTCTTTTTAAAAGGAGTTAATGAAGTTGGAGAGGTCTAGGGGGGAATCAAAATAACTTTTCACCAAATTCTTCAAGGTGGGTGCCCACACCACATGGGCTCCATCTTAAAGGGCTTGTCGAGGCCAGAGTTGGGGGGGGATTGTCCAACCTAACTTGGAGGGGGAAGTGGTAAGACTTAGTTCTAGGTTGATGGGTAACGGACACATGGGGGAATCTCATGACCTAGTAGGTATTGGCCGTACACCTGTCTAGCCTCTCTAGGATGAGGTTAGTGCTATTTTTATACCTCTTATTGGTCCAAGTGTATTTGCAACCTTTATAACCAAAGTCTACCATGTTGCATTGATCTAAAAACTTTCGAAAAGCATTTGCCCTAGACAGATTAATGCCCCTGCCTCCCAGTTTCTCGCTTGCTTTGAGGATCTCATTAAAATCACCCCCAATAACCCAATCACCCTTCATATTCTTAGGAATGTTAGTTAACTCAGCCTAGAGATTAATCCTAGTAGCATGGTCATTACTAGTGTAGATAGCAAAAAGGAACCAAGGTTCAGTTTCAGTCAATACCTGGACCATGACATGGATGCTTTGAGAAGTCACAGATATATCACTCAGCTTCAGGAGGTCCTTTTTCCACATAATGACAATGCCACCCGATAACCCAGTTGCTACAGATTGGATCTGAGAGTCGAATTTCAAGACTTCTGTTAGCCTTTTGTGCTCCCCCATTCTTGTTTCAAGCAGGACCAACATTGTTGGCTTGTGTATTTTGACCATAGCTTCGCACTGGCGCCTAAAGCTAGAGTTATTTGCGCCTCTAACATTCCAGATTATGAAGTTCATCAAGGTTTCCTTCAAAGGTGGGCTGTTCACTGGGTTCTTCCCCTTCTCTACCTGAGGAAGCCCTTTCGATTCTTGTTGTGCTTTCATTGCAAATGCCAGTGAGATATTGTCTTTCTCGCTCCTCAAGTTCAGCGAGAGTTTGGTTATCCTTCTGGGGCAGTACACCACCGTGACTCTTTTGAAAATTCTTTGAACTCTCTCAAAATGATGTTTTCCAATACAATGACTTGAGTTTTTTTCTCCCCAAAGGAGGCTAGGAAGAGTTCCAGCTCCTCGTTGCTCCTCCTTAACTTGTGTTGATGATTATAAATAGTTGAAGAAGGTTACCATCAAGAATAAGTATCATATTTCGTACATTAATGATTTAGTTAGCTAACTTCTTGACACTTTGATGTTTTTGAAGATTAACTTGAGGTCAAGATATCACCAATTGAAGATTAGGGCTTTAGACGTCCCTGAAACATCTAAATCAAGATTAGTAGGTGAATCACCTACTTAAGAGTTCATAGACCCAAATTAATGCGCTAAACAGACATGGGACAGGTCAAAGACCCATACACTCAAAAGGCAGTATATATTCATAAATTTAGGTCAAAAGTCATATTACACAGTTTTTAACCCCTACTCTTTTTCTCCTTAGGAGTTGTTGGTTTCATTTCTGTTTCCAAAAAGTTTAAGGTAAGTATTTGACAATATTTTTTATGAATTTAGCATGAAAGAGTTTGTATATGTGATTTGGGATATATTTATGTATTCAAACACCATATTTTAATCACATTTTTAGCTAAGTTCTAGATATAATCTTGTGAATATCTTTGTATTCATTGATTATATGTTGTGATGAGCTAATATATATGATTAGATTGATTTCAAATAAAAAAAACTAGCAAGAAAAGACCCATAGGATGGATTGGAATGTAAAGCGAAGTAATACAAGCTAAAATGGAGTAAAAAAAGCTACAAGAGAACCGTGAAATGAATCTGACACCCCATTTGTACAAGCACTGAATTTCAAAGACTCGACAAAAAGAAGACAAGATTTGAGATGGATACCTGTGCACCAAAGCCCTGTGAGTGAGCCTTGTGTCGCATCACCCTATCTATTAGATAGGGTTTGACCTACTTAAAATAGAGTCCAATCGAAATTAAAATTTCAACTCTATTTTATGTGTGTGTGCGCATGCGTGCGTGTGTATGACAACGTTTAGGGTTATGAGTTGCTTCAACTCATTAATAGAGGATTACAACTTAGTTTTAGAGATTAGAATTCATTGTTCTTAATTTTTAGGGTTTATTGTATAACTTTAGTAGATTATTGTGGATAGAAAAAGAGTATCTTGCAACAACTACATTAATTAATAACTTTTTTATATTCTTGTTCTCTAGTAATTTAATTTATTATGGTTATTATTTTCCTCAAGTTATGAGTAGATAAACCTATTGCTAGGATTATGAAACTTTGAATATGAATGATGATAAAAATTCTTTATAATAAATATCTTTTCATGAACATATTTTGTATTACGTTTTTTTTTTGTAATTAAATTATTTTTTATTATTGTTGACAACATTATAAAGAACTCACATATATTTTAACATACTTGACCATAGAAGTACATATCACAAAAAAAAATCATTAACAAGAATTTGGTGCTACCAATCACCACATAATAACTTGAGCTAGAGAGATGATAGTTTATTTGAGACTTTTGATGCATGAATAAATTACTTTGACACTAAAGTATCGAGAAAAACAACTTAGGATGTTATTCTCTTAATTGGGTCGAGAAGCTTTAAAAGACTTATAGATTTGTCAGTTTTGCACAATGAATACACTTGAATGAATTGATAGTAAAATATTTTTTTAAGTTTTGATATTTAAGAACGGTAACCCTAGTTCGTCTTTATTGTTGATAAAATCGAAGTAGTTAGTAGATTCTCATAGAACCCTTCAATTTTTCAATAATAGTTAGTGATTTGAATCTTAACATCAAATTATAAAAGAACTTTAGTACGATAGTACGCTCTATGTGGGATTCGAGCTTGACATAGTTGGACTACTATATTTTACATCGATTGCTTTAATTTCATAAAAATGTGTAGTTTGGGCAACATCAAAATTATGATGTTGTTGTCGGAGAGTGTAGTTTAGAGTTTTAGAATTTGTAGAAATTTATAGATAACTATTATTTCTTTTGAAGATTACAATGGATATTTTTTTTATCCACTGTAGTATTTTTTATAATTAATGAATGATACTAAGTGTTAATGACCGCCCATGATTCTAATTGACCCAGAAAATAGAAAGAATATTTAGACGACGAAGACTGAATTTTGCAATGAATAAAGAGAATGAACATGAGTTGATAGCTGAGGTTGCTTTACAAGTGGGTCATGCTAGAGTCATTAGACCTTCTACACTTATTAGAAATTCTACTTTTAACATCACCAACATGATGTTACACTTAATGAATAAGAATGATTTATTCGATGCTCTACTTCTTGAAGATCCAAATAATATCGTAAAGACCTCGTAGGGATGTGTCTACCTTACAACCTTCCAGTATATTTTAAGAAGGAATTAGATTGAGGCAATTCCCATTTTATCTTATTGGTGAAGCAAGTACATGACTTCCGAAGTAATGTAAAGCATCCATCACTATCTGACAAAATTTATAAGTGAATTCTTGAAGAGGTTCTTTCCTCCAAGTAGGTGTATTCATCTTAGGGATGAGATAAATAATTTCATATAAGTTCCGGGTGAAGCACTACATAAAACTTGACTAAGATTTAAAAAACGCAGTTCAATGTCCTATCACAATCTACCAACTAAGGTGTTGCTAAAGTACTTCCATAGATTATTAGATGCACTCAACACGCCCACATTATTAGAAAATAGATCTTTAACAATAACATATTAGCAACAATTATACAACTGTTGCAATAGCACATCTATTGTAACACTCTTAACTGTTGCGATAGACTTTCGAGCCCACTAGCATACTTCTAAAATAAAAGTGTCGCAATTAAAAAATATTCATTGTCTTAAATTTCTTTGTTGCAACACGTAATGAAATCATTGCAATATATCATTTGTGGCAATGGTTTTTTGAAAATAATAATTTATTGCAACACTTTTTACTTTCTCTTTTATAATATTTTCATACCCAACATAATTTTTTGTTACGGTCCAAGACTACCCCTAAACGTGACATGATGAATAGAATTTTGAAAGACCTTAAATGAACCACTTGACATAGCACTAAGATGAAAACATAAATGAAAGAATCATGAAAATAGAATATAAGTCTCAAAGCTCAACTCAATATGATACCAAATAAAAGTCCGTAAATACGACATATACTTTGTCTAATAACAAGCCTCTACTACATAATAAGTGACTAGTACAAGCCCTAGATCACTTAAAGAAATTTGGAAATGACAGCAAGTCTGAAATGACAAAAAAGCATAAATGTGGCCATGTCCTCGAAGCATGAAGACTCACCAAGTCTGGACAAGTGGATCAAAATGTGTGTTAATCGCAAGCTAGATGTGGAGCGCCAGATCCTATATTATAAAACAATATAGGCACAAGAGATGTATGTAGTCATTACTCTAAATGTACTGAGAATGGAGAATGAGGCAGGAGTATAACATGATAAGTCTGAAAACATGATAATGCAATGACCAAGTAAGCATAACCTAAATCTGATCATATAATTTCATAAAAACATAGTACAAGGTCATGCATTATTCTTTAAATCATAACATAATCTTTGAAGAAGTCATAAATCTTTGTGGGAGATATCGTTAATCGACATAAACCATGTGAGCTATAACATGGAGTTCGATGTAATGCTCCCATATCGAAAAGAGAGTGTCTTACTTGCCAAGGTAGGTACCATAATCATGAGTTAAAGTGAATCCACTAGCCAATGTCCAATCGAGACATATCTACGGGGGCACGTAGTTTTGAGATTTGAGTAATCGTCGTTAATCCAACTCGGTACTAAGTAAATTTCCAACGAAAAACATGTTTAAGCGCACCATAATCATTGTATTTGAAATGGTAAGAATCTAGTAATATCAAATTATTCATAAAATCTCATAAGAATGGCTTCTTTAAAAATCATGATTTCATAACATATTCATAAACGATACTTTAATAAAAAACATATAAATCATGATAGTCTTTTCATAATAAAAGGGGCACTTCAATCGAAAGTGGTCAAATCATATCATTCTTTCCTCATAGGAGGTACTTCAATCGGAAGCCTCAATTTTCATAAACATAATTGGTACTTCAATCGAAAGCATCATTCATTCATAACATCATGCATGCATATCAACATAACTTTGAATCATATCATAAAATACTGATATAGCACGGATTCATGAAAATATTATTGAAAATATTTAAATATGATCAAATCATGTATAGTAATATCATTCATGATGAGAAAACTTTACTTCAATTGGACCCATGGAAGAATCATGAAAACCCTAGAAATTGGGTTAGAATTATAAGTAGAAATTTAGGTTCCTGTTGGGACTTAATGGGTGAAGAGGAACCCATTGATGAATTTTCCACATACCTTAATGTAACCCTAGCTTGAAATTTAAAAAAGAGACTTGAACTTGAAGAATCCTTGAATCACCTTGGGAGAGACTTGGAGAAGAAGACTTGAGAGTTTTGAGAGACTGAGAGGGGATGGGGAGAGTTAGGGCCTAATTAACCCTTTAGAGTTTTTTAAATAATCCCAAAGTAATGTAGTTTAGAAGTTAAAATAATAGAAAAAAACCAGAATGTCCCTGAGAAATAACTGTTGAATCAGTTCTCGGACACCATGTACGGTTCATACAAGGGGCCACAAATCATATTGGTCAGTCGTGAAATGAGTTACTGAAAACCAACTTTATGATGTTTAACTATGATCAAATGACCATGAGTTTTAGTCCATTGTACGACCGATACATTGTCGTCCGTAGATCCAAGGTACTAAAATCACTGGGTGTAGCACTCCAAAAGTCTCTAAGCTAAGATCTGAACCATTCTTCATAAGTGTATAGGGTTGTACCAAATGATTCGTAATTGTGCATAGGTGTTAAAGTTAATTATTTAGTGTGGGAGGATATTTGGAGATTAATAAACACTACTAAAAAACTGCTAAAAAATGACGAAAGTAAAAGCGACCGTCGACGTCGCTCCAAAAAGCGACGCCATTAGCCATACTTTCCGTCGCTTTTTAATAAAAATAATTATTTTTTTGCAGATTTTTGCGCCAAATATATATTTAATTAATAATTAATTATTTATTATAGATAGCGACGCAGTCCGTCGCTTTTTATTAAAAGTAATTATTTATAAATTAAAAAAAAGTCACGCCGTCCGTCGCTTTTTATTAATTTTAATTATTTAATTATTTTTTAAATAAGCGACAAACAACATCTTTATGTCCGTCGCTTCTTGGTCAAAATATATGGTCAAATATTTTAAGAAAGCGACGGAAAGTGTCTCTTAGTCCGTCGCTTTTTGGTCAAAATGTTGGTAAAATATATATTTTTTAAAAGCGACGTACATAGAGACGCCGTCCGTCGCTTTTTAGTAAATATCTAAAAACAGATCCGCGATTTTCCCCCATTTCTCCATTTCCCCATTTGTGAAATCTCCTCCTTCTCTCCACTCCTCACCACCACCAGTGCATCTCTACTGTCGCCGTACCCGCCGCTCGCTAGCAGCCGCCGCCGCCTGCTTCTCCAGAGTTGCCGGATCAGATGCCGCCGCTGCCTGCCTTTCCTTTCTCTTCAATCTCTCCTTCTCCTTTAAGGTTAGGTTTTAATAATGCATGAATTTTTTTTCAAATTGAACTATATTTTGATTTTGTTAGCTATTTATTTGTAATTAGTTTATTGAATTTGTGTTTATTGATTGTTAGTTTACATTAGGATTATTAGTTAGTGAGTGAATTGAAAATTTTAATGTTAGGGTTAGTTTGAATTTGGGTATTTCTTGAGTTAATTAGTTTATTTTGGGATTGTAGGATTAGTTTGAATTAGGCTATAATTTAAGGAGTTGTTTGAATTTGAGTATTATTTGAGTTTGTTTGATTTTTGGATTTTAGGACTAACTAATTATTATTGAGATTTTAGGACTAATAGTTTGAATTTAGGATTTTAGCACTAGTTAGATTTTAGGATTTTAGGACTAGTTTGAAATTGTGATTTTAAGACTAGTTTGAAATTGTGATTTTAAGACTAGTTTGAATTTGGAATTTAGGACTAGTTTGAATTATACTTGAGATTTTAGGACTACTAATACTTTGAATTTGGAATTTTAGCACTAGTTTGACTTTTGAATTGTAGGAGTACTTTGAGTTTGTGACTTTAAGACTAGTTTGAATTTTGAATTTAGGACTAGTTTGAATTATATTTGATATATTAGGACTAATAGTTTGAATTTGGGACACTATCTAGCTAGTTTGAATTTGAAATTTTAGGGATTTGAATTACAACTTAATTAGAACTTATAATTAATTATAACTTAAATTTACTATAAATTGAACTTTATTAGGAATATGAACTTGAAATGTTGTTGACTTTAATTTATTAGAACTTAATTTTTATTCTTATTAGAACTTGGATTTTATTTGAACTTAATTAGAATTTTGTAGTACTGGAAAATCTTATTGACCTTAATTAATTAGAACTATATATAAATTAATTGGAACTATATTAAACATAATTAATTTATAATAACTTGAAAACTTAATTAGAAATTAATATAAACTTAATTTTGATCAACTAATTAACTAGAACTTGAACTTAATTTGAACTTAATTAATTAGTATTAATTAATTAATTAAGCTTTAACTTTGTAGATCTTGAACTAATTGAACTTAATTAGACCAAACAAAGCATATTTTGGGAACTTAATTAGACCAAACAAATCATATTTTAAAGTTGAACTTAGACTTGAACTTGAAATTAGAACTTGAACTTGAACTTAGAACTTGAACTTAGAATTTGAAGTTGAACTTCTTGAACTTGAAATTAGAACTTGAACTTGGAACTAATTAGCTTGAATATATAACTAATTAAGTTTAGAAATTAGATATGAACTTGAATTGAAAACTTGAACTTATTA
>JAJOOO010005518.1:0-17692 GCA_029582685.1 Solanum piurae | reverse complement strand
TGAGTAAATTTGATGTGGAGTTGGCTTTGATTGGCTTAGTTGGCTAGTTTTGTTATTAGACTAGCTGAGGGAGCCCTCTGCATGCCCTTCTTGTTGTTACTGTAAGTTCAATTTTATGTTTGTTTTGAGATCATTGTGTGTTAAAGATTCAATTTTTGAGTGTTAATTTGATGTGGGGGTGGCTTTGATTGGCTTGTTTTACTGATATTTCCATTTAGTTTGGTTATGGTCGTGTTAAATTCAGTTTTTGTGAGTAAATTTGATGTGGGGTTTGCTCTCATTGCTTATTTTGCTAGTTTTGTTATTTGCTGATTAAAGAAAAGATATACTAGCTGAGGGAGCTCTCTGCATGCCCTCCTTGTTGTTTCTTTAAGATAATTCCAGTTTGTTTTGTTATGATTTATGTCAAAGATTCAGTTTTTCAAGAGTTCATATGATATGAGGTTTGCTCTGATTGGCTTATTTTACTAGTTTTTCAATTTGTCTTATGGATTTTAAGTTATTGTATCCAAGTTTTGTAGTTAGACTGAATGAAAAGAAACAAATAGACTAGCTAAGGGAGCCTTCTCCATGCACTCATTTTTGTTTCTGTAAGTTGATTCCAATTTTTTTTTTTTATGATTTATATCAAAGATTCAGTTTTTGAGAATTAATTTGATCGGGGTTTGCTCTGATTGGCTTATTTTGCTGGTTTTCGAAGTAGTTCGTGGATTTATAGTTATTATGGCATTAGCTTTTGTGTTTTTTGCTTTACTGTAAAAGAGTATCCCATGTTTGCTATGGGCAAGAGTTTGGTGCTTGAGCAGCTTATGAAGATTTGAGTTCGGAGAGTTTATGAATATTTAATTTGGAAGTAATTTCTGGAGAGAAATGTTGTTGTGGGCTGTGGCCTGTGGATTGATTTTCTAGAAACCTCAAACTGTTATTAGAGAAGGGAAACAAGAAGGTACAAATTTCATAGGAGACCGTTCGGCTGGTGATTTGTTTTGACCAAAGGTATTACGTTTATAATTGTTTTCTTGGTAGTTTTATAAGTAGCTGATTTGACATGCTTTCCCTTTGATCCAACTCCAATAGAACTACTAGAATGGTTTAGGGACTATTGACTGTACATGGGAAAGTTATAGGCACAATGGCGTTTGTAACTGGTAAAGTTGTTGCCATGTGATCAGGAGATCATGGGTTCGTGCTGTGGAAACAGCCAGCCTCATGCAGAAATGCAGGGTAAGGCTGCATACAGTAGACCCTTGTGGTACGGCCCTTCCCCGGACCGCACACATTGTGGGAGCTTAGTGCACTGGGCTGACTGTATTTTCTTAGAGACCTCAATTTTACACCAAAATAAAGGATGTTAGGACATGGCTTGCTCTGTCAAGTGGTAAGCGAAAGTAATAATAATGGACCTTTATTCTACATCATTTTCATCTCTTTTTCATTCTAAGCATATTGCTCTCCTGCTGACCTTATAGAGATCGCAGACTTCATCAACAGTCTCTCACCATATCCACACTTAACAATAGAAAATCCTTCTCGGGCTTCTGGCCATTCTAGATCTGTTTTCTCTGCCCATACTTCTGTTGAGAAGCACCTTCTTTTTTGTTGGGAAAGGGTTCTAAATATGCAATCATGGAACACAGGATTAGCGACCTTAACTCCTATTTCCGTTTATTTCATTTCAGAGAATATACCCAACAACCTTTTCTCTTTCCTTCTAATAATTAACTTGTCTCATCTGATTTATATGTTATCTACTTTGTATCATGCCAAGGTAGCATATGAAACCATTATTTTTCTTTGAATACTAGTAGGATCAAAACACTAAAGGAACTATTCATGAAGCAGAAGAGAAACGTTGACAGTTTTTATTGTAAGCTATATTGGGTTTCTTAGACTGTCAGTTGGGACAGCGAATGCTCTGAAAGGCTTTTCACTTTGTCTCTTCGAATATAGCATGGGCAGAATTGTGGATACTAGGGATCTTGGTTACAAATTGGTCAAATAGTGGGAGTTAAAGAACTTTTACTAAAAGATGACTTACTCTTATGCCGGCTCCACACTTCTCAACACATACAATGTTAACGGTGAGAACTATATTTTTAACTCTTTTAAATGTGAAGTTTCCACATTGAATTCAAATACAGAAATGAGTCATAACTATGCTCGTCGGCATAAGGATAAATCATTCAAACTACCTAGTTTGTAGGAGTTCTTTCCTTTGAGCTGAGGGTCTATTGGGAAACAGCCTTTCTACCCCAAAGGTAGGGTAAGGTCTGCGTACATTACACTGGGCATGTTGTCGTTGTTGTTAGTTTATAGGAGTTCCTCTGCGCATGTCCTAATTTTTTTTGGTGTTTTATTCTGTCTAATTTTGTCGAATATGTTGATAATGTGCAATTCTCCGTGTTTGTTTATTATTGTTGAACTTAGTCATTTAGAAAAAGCGTAATGCACATACTTATCAAAAAAGGGGTATAGGGTGGAAAACACATTCAGTGAACTGCAGAGAGAAGTCAAATACTTATTAATGTCTTGACTAGTTATGCCTTTTTTTTTTGGTTATAAAAATATAAGAAGATGTAACTAGTCAAGACACTAGTATCATATTTATACAAATCCAAGTTCATGGGACCCCAATTATGAAACCCCTTCTCTCCCACTTCACACCTTGGATCAATTGCATCAAGTAAAATTTGAAGGGAGTCCATGCTCTTTCGTAAATCACCCATTAAGAATCAGTTTTGAAAGTTTTGTTCGTTTTGGGATATGACAAGATCTATGCATTGGTTAGATAGCATCCTTTAGTAAGAGTAGTTATTTCCGTGGGAGTTGAAAAGAAGAGCTGAATTGTGATTCGTATAGTAGGCGTTCCAGAACTATGGACCTATCTGAACTGGAGAGCCCCAAAGTCTGAAGGTAGTCAGTAAAATATCATTTGCTCAAAAACTAACTTTAAGTTTGTACTGTATTTTCTTTTAATGCATGTGTGAGCTTTCTGTTTTCTGCCGAAGCTTTTATCTGTTAAACTTGGCATCCCCTATGAGATTTATTGTCAAATGAAACAAAGTATTGTAATAAAGCAAGTGATACTGCTATCTTTTCTAACCATGTTAAACATTTAAATTACATGAAGATGAAAACCAAGGAGAATGAGAAGGGAGTGTGTAACAAGAACTCAAGTATCTCTCCTTGCCTTATTTCGGTTAATACTTAATGTCATTCCAGTAGCTCCTTGTTAGGCACATATTTAGAAAATCATTCATCGGTTACATGAAAAAACGAGTATGTTTAGGGTGTTTTGCACCCTTATGAACTGAGTACAAGTATGCAATGAATCCTTGTTCTAACAGTGTGGAGTAAGTGTATAGATTCTAACACAATTTTGAATTCATTTCTTTTACCTTTCTTAGCTAGCAACTTTTCAACCGGTTCATCGTTAAAGTTGTGCTTTGAAGAACTTGAAGTCTTGAGTTTCTTGTTATGTTTTGGATCTTTGTCTCTAAACTACGGAGCATTGACTTTCTCTGCTCAACCTGCTATGCTAGCTGTTTTGTTATGAATGTTGATCCAGGTTATTTTTCTTCCGAAACTTCCAAGTTTGTGAGACTAAACTGTTTCTTCGACTGCTTAACATTTATGTAGGTGGGGACGATTGCTCTTCTTGCTTTGACAGGATTGCTAGTCTTTATGGTTTTCTTTGTCGCGGCAACTGTCAACGCCATTGTGATCTCACTTCTCTTGTCGTTAGCGGCTGCAGGAGGATTCTTGGCTCTTTTCTTTGGCTGCCTAACTGCAATTTATATTGGGGCTCTATCAGTTGCTGTATTTGTCATTTCCACTACGACAATTATAGCAATTTTCGCTGTGATTGTGGCAACAGGTATACAGAAGGGAGTTTGTTTTCTGCTTCAGTTTGAGCACCTTCGTTTTGTTTTTGACGTGTTTTAGTCTGCAGATATGTTATTTTTACCCATATATTCAGTTGACTATTCCATGCCTGTAAGGTGTCCCATGATATTATAAAGTCAAATTAGAGTAAGACGGCACCATAATGAGAGTAGACGCCTGCACGTCCAAGTAAAGATCCATCTTGTCTTTCTTCAGCGAGTATGGATTTACTCGTTGCTTATTCATCATACTTTTGGCCCCTCATTTACACCTATATTCCCGATCCCTACCTCTCATGTTGCCCACCCAGAAAAGGATAACGAAAAGAGAAGTTACGGAGATTCTAAGTTCAGAAAGGCACTATATTCTTTAGAGTTAATGGTCAAGAACACACCTTAAGTATCACATTTTTTGCGAGTTTCCTACCTGAACTCTCAAGTGTACTATCACCAACTATTTATCAGAACACACCTCAAGTATCAGTTGTTCTCTTCTTTTACTAGAAATATCACCATCATTAAGGTAGGAAGCTCGCAAAAACGTGATACTTTAGGTGTGCTTTTACCATTATCTCTATTCTTTACCTTAAACGTATAGGTTCGTTTGGTGGTTAATGGACTAAATGTAGAGATGAAGTTCCAAAAAACTTTGGTTTTGCAGGGGTGCCAGTTGTATTGGGTTCAGCCAAGTCATTTGATCGAGAATAGCTCCTTTTCTCTCCCTCTTCTCTTCAAAAGTAGATTTCTTTTGTTGGGCAAACTATGGAAACTTGATATTTTCTCTGTTTTCTTATGTTCTTATCCCTGCTTCTGGAGTTCACATTTCATTACTTAACGTGTACTGTCCTTTGATTATGCGCCCTCTGAAATGTGTTGTCTAGTGACGCTGGAGAGTATTAAGTGTGTTGCCTTCTCTACGCCACATCTCTGTGTGTCATCTCATGTTACTTGTGCTTCAGGTTGGATTGGGTTCTTCTGGACTATATGGCTAGCAACAAAGAAAAGTGCAAGTCTTGCCAAACGCTCATTGAACGCGACAGGATCAGCACTATCCGCTTACTCTTCCACCAGAAATGTGCGACACAACCATGACGCATGATGAATCATGCTTACAATCAAGAAAAAGAGAAGGCCACTTCTATGAATAAGTTTCAAATGATGAATACTACCAACTACCAATATGTATTTTGGCTTTAGTGCTTTTAACGCCTTTCGTGATGATATATACAAATATATCGTTGGTATTTAAGCTCGTCGTGCATCATCCATATGCGCGGAGACTAGTGAGGTTGGTTCCATGGAGCCTTTTGTTATGGTTTGAAACTGGCCTGTAAAATGTTCTTGAAAAATAGATGTTATTGCCAGTTAGTAAGTATTAGTAGTATATGTTATTGAAATCTTGAATATGTTGAATGAGAATGTAATTTTCTGTTTGTTAAATTTGTGTATTGATAGTTGAGATTATATTTCTTTCCAATATAGAAGGACCTTTTTATTTATTTTTCGTGTATTTCTTTCTCATGACGACTAAGAACAGGCAAATAAAAGATTTCACTTCGAATTTCGATCCTCAACATCCTGTTGCTCGTGGTGTTTGACGATCATATTGGTATGAACGGTGGGTTTTCATATCATTTTCTTGGAAAGAGAGGGGCTCCCAAAGAGAGGCAAGAGGCGTTAGCCGAATCGACCAACAAATGATAGACTAGAGAGATGGGCTCAAGCAGACCTATAGGCGGAGCTAACTCATTGATTGTCGGTTCAGTCAAATTAAATAATTTTTATCTAAATTTTATATATGTATTAAAAAAAATCATTGAATACATATACATATATATTATAACCTTAAAAGAATTAGAAATATAAATCCATAAAACTCTTAAATCTTTTCGCCTCACAAGAACAAGACTTTCTCTTCTATAATTTTATCGTCTTTCCTTAATTGGTATCAAATGTAAAAAAAAAAAATTAAAAAAATTACTCCCTCTGTCCCTAATTACTTGTCCACTTTTCCTTTTATAGTTGTTCCTAATTACTTGTCAATTTTGACAAATTAAGAAAGTACAATTTTTTTTTTACCTATTATACGCTCAATTAAATGACTAATTACTTTAAAAAATACAAAACTTTTCATCCAATTCATAATTAATAGGGGTAAAATTATAAATTTATTATGTCATTAATTGATTTTTTAATAAGTGTGCTAATTCAAAAGTGAACAAGTAATTAGGGACACATGGAGTATACAACTAAAAAAAATAATTAAAAATTAATGATTTCAAATTTAAAAGTACATATTGAAATTAAGTATAGGTCAAAAAGGTATTAATTTAAAGGACAATGTTTGACATTTTCATTTAGGAGTCAAAATGTGGTCCCATTTGACTATTTCAAAATAGTCAAAAAGTGAGTCAGAAAAATTTCTAAAATTATCAATTTTAGACCCCAAACTATACTAAAATTATATATCAAGCTCGTTACAAATTCAAAGAGTTTCATATTCGTACATATTTAGTCCAAAAATAACAAATCTTCTTGAAAAAAGAGTTCTTTCCATTTTCAATGTGGTTCTGAAATTATCCAAAAAAGGAAAAGAAAGAAATAATAGTTTTTTATATTATAAAATTATTTTTACCATGGCGCAATTATTGAGTTGGTTTTGAAAAATATGAGTTCTTATATTAGTTTACTTTTGATCCATTAATATCGTGGTCATTAACAAATCGTTTGGTATTTGTCATGGCATTAAGTACACTGATATATATATATTAAATTTAAAAAATTACAGCGCTGAATATCTAACTCTTTTCAAAATATATATAAAAAAACAAAGATTAACAAAACCAACCAAAAAAGAAGTTATAAAAAAAACTTACCTTTTTTTTTGGAAAATACCAACCTAACTCGATCATGTATTAAATAAAATAAAACATATGTTAACCACTTTGGATAAAATATGGATGAGAAACCTAAAGAAAAATTCAATAATCCATCTCCACTTTTTTTTTCTTTTTTTTTTTTTTTTTTTCTTTTATATATAACCTCTTACTATTTTCATATTTCATACTGCCTTCTCTCCCATTCCAAAATTACAAAAAAAAAAACTAAATCAAAGATAAAATTAATTAATTAAAGTTATAATTCCGACGATTTAGTACTGCTTCATCTTAATAGCAGATGCACATGCTTTGATTCGAACGAGTCGTATTTTTTCTTCATTCATGATCCTTTTCGATCCAATCTGGTCTTCCTAATGTGAATTCCAAGCTTGGATTTTTTTGATGATCCAAATTGGAACCTATATTATAGCTTTTTGGCCTTGGTGAATTACATTCCTGCGATATAATGCAATGATAATTAAGTGAGACATTTACGAAAGATAAATATTGGTAGTATCGACTATTACCTTACACTTAGGACAATTAGAATGTCTTTCTTAAGAGTGTTCAAAAATCTTAAAAGACAGATAACATGATCATATATATAAATTAAATACTTCTTCTGGTCCATATTATTTGTCTTTTTTCCAAATTGATTTTGTTTTAAATTATTTGACGTTTTAGAAAATCAAGAAAGATATACTATCCCCCCACCCCACCCCCACACCCAAATTCAGCCTTATTATTCCAACAAGTGAAGTAGTAATTAAGTGAGAGGATTATGAGAAATAACATATAGTAGTAGTATAGACAATTAGTCTTATAGTTAGGACAATTAGAATGTCTTTTTTATGGGTGTCCAAAAGCCTTAAAAGACAGATAATATGGTCGATAAACGTTTGTCAATTAATAAAAGTAAAAGAAAAGTTTAAGGGGAAAATTAAATACCTCTATTTGGTGACCTGATCTTTGTTGAGATGGAAAACTATGTGATCTCATAAGGACATTTGCATCATTGGAGTTAGCTTGCAACCATCCTTCTCTACTACTGCAAAAATATTTCAACCAATGTGAGACACTTTAACACCTTTCGATCACCTCATATGTCCACGTTTGAACAACTGAAGCGTGGATAACATGCATAACATGATAGGCGCTAGAAAAGCAGATCCAATATTTGAGTATCATATGGCTTTAATTTCTATTATTTATATTTATTTAGTAGATATTTTAACGTATACATAAAGTCTAAGCTAAAGCTATTAGATTCGAATTAACCTAAAAGTTGTGGAAAGCAATGGAGTGCATTGTTACTAATATTTGGGGTACATAGTAAATACAAAGTCAATACTAATCTCTACCAACTTATGATGAAATTGAAAATCTTCCAAATTGACTATCTATACAATTATGAGCATAAAGAAATTAAAAAGGCAGTTCAGTATACCAAACATCTCGTATTTATGCAAGATTTGAGAAAAGACTACACTCAAAACATTTTGTATTTATGCAAGATTTGAGAAAAGACTACACTTCAAAAGGTATTATAAATAAATTATCCTAATACAAACACCAATGATTACTTCCACTGAGCGAATCTATGACTTATAAATCGTACAAACACAATTTTACTATTACTCCAAAACTTCCCTCGGCATTTGAAATTGAAGTGCTTGTCAATTAGTTAAACTTTCTTTTTTTTATATGTAAAATAATTGTAGACTGGTCAAAGTAAAACTGTTTCAACGTATAATAGGACAAATAAAAGTCCCTTCTTCCAACTACTCGATTTTTTTTTAAAAAACGTACAAAATCCTCTTTTTAAAAACCTGCAGCTATGGTATCCAATGTTTATTTTGTGGGGATCATATATGAACCCCAAATTATTTCCCTATTAAAAATAACAGAAATTAACGATAGATAAATTTTATAGCTAAACAGAAAATCATCGCTAATTTTATATAGTGATAGATTAGCATTGCATTATCATAAAATTTTGTTAGCTATGAAGTTATTAGTAACGAAATTCATAGCTAATTTTAAATATTTTATATATAGTAACTTGATCATAACCAGATATGGTTTTTTTCCTACTTTTAGTAAATTTAAAAAAGAAAAGAAAAAGAAGAAGACAAACACACGTCCACAAAATTAAATAAATATTTCTTTGAGAAAAGCAAAGCACTTAAGTCAATATATTTGTCTTTATTTTCTTGGACTTATTTGCCAAAATTTTCTCCTCGTGAAGAGAATAACAATAAAGCTAAAAAGAAAAAAAAAGGTTAGTTTATTACTCTCTTTAATAAAAAAAATTCTAAAAATCCACAAAAGGAAAAGAATAAAGAAAAGAAAAGAAAAAAGTGCACAGTAATATAATCTTTGCTTTCTTATCAAAATCCTAATTAAATTACTATTTGAGTACTGTTTTCTCTCTTTAATATATGCTAATAGTGTAAAAAAATTATAATAATTTTTTAAGTTCAGTAAAACTCAATAACTTTAGTCGAGACGGTATCCAAGGGGATCTAGAGACTTGATTATGGATTCACATGAACCAAATAGCTTTTGTTAAGAAATCTAATAAACGTTTATAAATAATGACTATGAAACTAATTATTATTATATTATTAACTTGAAGTCAGTATGAAAGGATTAAAAACTCATAAATTTTACAATTAACTATCTTTTCTAAATATAAAACTCATAACTCAAAATTCTAGCTCCACCTCCACCGTCAAATCATCTTTGCCTACTTATTTCTAAGATTATAAATTTCATTTTTCATATAATGTTACTTGAAATCTTTAAGTGATTTAATAATATAAATATTTTTTTAATATCGTCAGCGTATATAACTTAAATTTTTCGGGCAAAATAAGGAAAAGAGTGGTAGGAAATAGATAGTACTCTAATTAATATAGCAAATTATGTAACAATTTTTTTTTTCCATAAGCCTCGTAAAGAATGTCATTTTTTTTTCTTAATTAGAAACATTCAAAATTTATCTAAGACCACGAATTACCAAACTTTTTTTTAAAAAAAAATAATAATATCAAATTAAATTATGTCATATAAATTGAGACGAAAGGAATATATAAATTGAGACGAAAGGAATATAAAATATGTGATTAGAATTGGAATAAATTAAAGGAGTTGAAAGTAGAAAAAGAGGGAAAATGAAACATAACAAAAGCAAAAGCTGCCACAAGAAGTCTTTTTATTCTATAGAAAAAAATGATGGACGTGGGTTTACATATATATTTATAAGATTCATGCAAAAGAAAAAGAAACCTATATATCTATAGATAGATTTCCCTTTATCAATGTAACTCATTACTCCATCATTACCTCAAAAGTCCTACCCTACATATTGTTCTTTCCTATTTTTCGTATTTGAGTATTCGTATTGAGAACTGACTAAATTTATATTCATATTTGACTTACAAAATATATCTTCTTGTAATTTATCCACTACCCAAAAAAATGAATTTTCGACAAAAAAAATGTCGAAAATATTTTTGACGAACTTTCCATCACAAATCCCTTATCAACTATCCGGATATATCCCTTGAAAATTTGCAGCTCGACTACTCTGGATTTGCATCGTGAAAGAATCACTAGGGGAAGAACCCACTAATCTGACTAATTTAAATTTATATCGTAAAAAATATACTACAAAGCTAGACTTTATTTTCAAGGGCTCAAACCAGAAACTTTTAGATAAGATCGAAACGTATCTATGAGAACAATTTTATTTATATGAATGTACCTTGAAGAGTTACTCCAAAGAGTATTGGTTGCAGTTGACGGGTAATCGGGTTCGGGTTGTAACGATCCATCGGATCCTCCTCTCTGATCCACAAACCGGCCTAGACCCGCCCGGTCACCGCCACCGATACTCCCTATTGTTGTGAGATCATCTTCTCCTGATCCATCTGATTGCCCTTCAAGAAAATAACAATGTGAAAATTATATTATCAGATCATATAAAAGATAACTATAAGTAATCATCATTCTTAAAGAATGTAATTTACTACCTTAAAAATATACTATCGATTAATTATATGTTATAATAGGTTAAAATATACATGTAAATCTTGTATCTCATTTCTTTTCTAATAAATCACAAATTTCATATATGGATCGAACTCATATGATGAACCTGATTATTTAAATCAATACTTTATTTCGATAGAACGAGAAAGAATTTAAAAGAAAATACGTGTAAAAATACTTACATTCATCAGATGCTTTTTCTTGCCTCTTATTTATTTTCCGAAAATAAAAGAAGAACCAAACTAACATGTTGTATCTTGTCGTTTAAATCAACTCTCTATTACAAGAAAGAATTTACCACAGATAATAATTTATTAATCATGCCTTTACGTATATCGTCTCATAGAAGTTGTTCCTATTATATAACTTATTAAACACAGATACATATTATACAATGCCTGAACATGAAATAATCAAATACATGAAAACCAAAATTCAAATATGTTATAGACATCTTAGTGTGCAAAATGTGTTTAATAAAACTTATTATTATTATTATGAAAAAAAAGGGAAGAAAAGTAAAAGACTTAAAGCAAGACAACTTACCAGAGGAAACTGCAGGTTTGTCAGTGGTTTTAACAGTGCGATACATCTGCATTGGGAAAGGAATAAATATTATTTTCAAATGTCAAGACAAAAGATATTTCAAGAAAATAAAAATTTCAAGTACCCTTTACATTAACTCTTGTAAAATAATATTAGAACAATCCAGTACGCAAAGCATTCACATTTACATAAGGTCAATCGGAATAGGACCACATCGTAAGAAGTAATATAGGAGTTGATATTTGACTTATAAATAGTTAAAAAAAAATAACTTTATCATTAGTCCAACTACAAGACTCTCTTTCTTGTGAAACAATGTTAGAACAATCTGGTACACGAAGTATCCACATTTACATAAGGTCGATCGGAGAAGGACCACATCTCAAGAAGTATGACATAGCCAGGCATATCCGACTTATAAGTGGTTACACAAAAATAACTTTATCATCGCTCCAAGTACAAGACTCCCCTTCTCGTGAAATAATGCTAGAACAATTCAGTACACAAAATATCCGCGTTTCGCACATAACTCCATAGGAGAAGGACCACACCTCAAGAAGTATGATGTAGCCAGTCGTATCTAGCTTATAATTAGTTACACGAAAATATCTTTACCACTACTTCAACTACAAAACTCCCCTTCTCATGAAATAGTGTTTGAACAATCCAGTACACAAAATATCCACATTTACACATCAGAGAAGTACTACACCTTAAGAAGGTCTTGTATATTCGACATAGAAATTACACGAAGATAACTTTATCACTGCTCCAACTACAACTTTATTTTTTTTTCTTTTTCTTAGAGTCAAAATGCTTCTTTCTTGGAATTGTGTCATTAATCACGAGGCATTTTGTATTATTGAATAATGATGACCCCTAGTACAACCCCCCCCCCCCCCAAAGTTTTACCCCAAAGTGTATATTTTTATTTTATTTTTTGTTATGTCTGATAGTATCAGAAAGATCAGACTTGTTTCTTTAATTCATTCACTCAGTCATTCACTGTATTTTTATTGGCTACTGTGCCGGAGGAATTCATCCTGAGCTACTGAGCTATGGACCTTTGACACAGGAAAACAAAAATTAGTCGTTCCGTTTTAATTTATGTGATATCGTTTGACTTGACGTAAAATTTAAGTAATTTATTTGTCTAATAAATTAAGTACCTGTAAATGGCTTTTGACATGAGCTAGAGTAAGATCTTTCACATCCATTAGCTCCAACACTGATTTTGGTGTTGCCCCTAAAAAAATCAAGAATCCAAAAAATAAAAATAAAAATCAAGATTAGACATTTTTCATCATTTCCCACACCTCAAATAAACCCCCAAATCACAAAATAAAATAAAATGAAATGATAACATATAGATTCATCTGAACTCAGTATTTTAAACAGACGATAAACTCAAATTAGAAACAATTGAAACTCGACTATAGATGTGAATGTAGCCCTTTTTTGACAAGAAAAAATTCACTAAGAATGAATATAAAAATGTTGAATCGGTCAAGATTAAATTTTGGATCCGACTCTGATTAATTATAACTTACTTTCATGTCCACCAAGAAGCTCCACAGCATGAACAAATCTAGCATGAAGTGTACTAGTCCATCTCATTCTTGGTGCTCTCATACTTCTTTTAGCTGGAAGTTTTGGTAAAAATCTTGATCTCATCAAACTATGAGAATTTGCAATATTTTCATGATGAGAGTTATGTCCTAATCCTCCTAAATGACCATATTGACTATGATGATGATGATGATATTGAAGAGGATGATGATGTGGCACGTGATGATAAGACGAGGATGATATCCCATTAAACCTACTATTAAAATAAGGCGAAGGCGAAGAAGGAGAAGAAGAAGAAGGAGATGATGATGGGTAAAAACACATCTTTGGATCTTTCTCCTTGTCTATATTCGTAGCCAAAAAAGGAAATGAACGGTTGTGATTGTACACCGGGATACCCTTGATAGGGCGTAAACCGTCTGATACATCTAAAGATGAAACCCCATGATTTATTTGGTTCATTGGTTGAACCATATGACTATAATTTTGACTCTGGTGATGATGCTGGTGATGATGGTTGATGTAATAAGGGTTTCTTGGTAAGTGGTCTAGAAACCCCCTTCTTGTTGTCATGTCATCATTAATGACCGCGTTGGTGATGGTTGTGGTAGTGGTGGTGGTAATGTTAGTGGGATGAGCTAACGAGAGTTCAGTAAGACAATTTCCTGTCTTACTGAACTCTGACAATAATCTCTCATGATTTTCACTCACTTCAGTAACACATCGACGACCAGAAAGGTCTAAACTAGTAGGAGGGCTAATGTTGAGAGAAAGATCAGGAATTTGCTTTGTAGATGAAGAGGGGGTTTCAATGAAAACCCCTTCTAAGGGCATCTTTATGGATTTTGTTTTTTAAATCTAAAACAATAACAACAAGATTTCTAAACTTTTTTCCTCTTTATTGTTGTTGTGTTGTTTGTTGCTTTAACTTTAACACCAAAACACCAAAAACCCCAAATTTATGATAATAATATGCCTAGAGAATAGAGCAAAAAGTTGCACAAAAACACAAACAAAAAAGAAAGAAAAAGATGGATAAACTTCAAGTTTGATTTTGGGAGGAAAAAAAAGTTCTTTTATTTTCTTTTAATAGTGGATATGTTAAAGATGATGAAGAAGAAGAAGTGATGTGAAGGAAAATTAAAAAAAGGGAATATTTTTTTTTATAAAAGAAAAAAGAATTCAAGAAAAGGCATTGGATGAAATTGAAAAAGAAAAAAGAAGAAGAAGGGGGAATTTGGGAGTAATAGTGTTAAAATTCCTAGGGAGTATATCTTGGAAAATGACACTAGAATAAGGTGAGGCTATTTTCTTAATTTTCTCTCTCTTTCAATAGTCGAAAGAAAAAACAAAATTTACATAAATTTTCATAAAATACAAACAAAAGAAAGAAGATGTTAAATATAATGAAAAAAATAATAATAAGTGTAAATAATATATAATATAATTATTTGCTTCTTTTGTTTTAATTTAACTGTCTTAGTTTGATGAGACACGACATTTAAGAAGAAAAAAGGGATTTTTAAAGTTTTATTGTCTTAAGTTAAAGATATGTTTTATCTGCCAAAATATCGCTAAATCTTGTTATCTTAAATATGTCTAATAGGATAAAAGAGTTACCAAATATAGAAAAAAAGAAATTATTTTCTAAATAGAGTAAAACGAAAGTAAAACAAAAAAGCAGCTCGATACACTAAGCATTAGCTATATGAGGGATCAGAGAATTAAAGGATTGTACTTATCATAATATTATTTTCATATTTCGAACCGATGACTTTCTATCACATGACAAAAACTTTATCAATTACGAAAATGTAAAACACACTTAAATTGAAAGAAAAAGAATATTATTTAATCTAACACAATTAAATTACAATAGGTTACTTTAGTCGAAGGAGTTTAGGTTTTATACATGAACAACATACATGTAATAACTTGTAAAGTAAAATAATAACCAGTTAAATTCACATTATAAAAATATGTTATATCGTGACTATACATAACTTAAATCTATATATAAAAAAAAGATTAATAAATATTTAGATAAATAAATTTTTTTAATTAATTAGAATCCAAAAAAAGATAAATAATGACTTTTTTGATTGATTTTCTTTCCCAGCAGATAACTGATTTAAAATCCCCTGATGATTCTTTTCCCCCCACTCTCTACGCTTCTACTTCTTGTCTTTTCTGTTTTCATTTTCTCTTTCATATTATATAGTTTTTTATTTTATTATTTATCAGTAATTTAATTATATATAATACTAGTTTTATACTAACATGTAAAGACAAATGTATTCAAGATAATGCAATTTGGAGTTTTCTACTTAGTTTTTATTTATTTTTTCAGTTTTTTTACCACACCCCAACCCCATTCTTGAATTAGAGGCGAATTTACAGTATTTTTCAATATTTGATTGTGAACTCAATCATTTTCATCTATTAATTTGTAGTTGTTATAGAAATTTTTAAATCTTGAATTAGGGGCGGAGCTGAAAAGCTATGTATGAAGTTGGTCGAACTTAATAATTTTAGTTTAAATTTGTGTTTGTATTAAGAAATTCGATAAATATATATAAAAGTTGAATTCAGAATTCAAGCTATCATAAAATTTAGAAATCATAAAGTACAAATTCCGACTCTTAGACTCGCCTCAACTTGTCAACTTGAAACAAGGTGAGGGTTAGAGGGTTGAGGTCATATATTCACACTTGTATGTTATATAAGTTAAACTTTTTTACACTGACGATACTTTTTTTTTGGTTGAAAAGGAGTTAATTTATTTATATATAATATGCATCCATACAATCCAGGTGGCTAGAAGCATTACAATCAGCTTGAATACTAGGTAAATTAGCTACTAAGGCTGTACTATCCGAAGATGACGATACTTGTTACAGTTGAAGTGTAGCATTTACTTCATTGTTATATATATACATATAAATAATGAAGTTTCTTTTCAAACTTTACCTATGAGATAGCTAACTGAAGGTAAGATCTGCATATAATGTACCCTTTTGAGGTCTAAGTTTATGAAATTATATGGATATATTATTATTATATACATATAGTATAATGAAGTGTTAATATGTACACGAATACATATGTAATGAACATAAAAGTACAAAAGAGGCATTGACTTAAGAGAGGAAAAAAGGGGTGTTTGTTTGGTAGTAGGCATAAATGGGGATAAACCTAAATAAAAACACACACATTACCTTCTAATTCCCCTTTCATACTCCCAAATATTCCCTTCTAATCTTTCAACAACTTTGTCTGGCATCTTCCCATTTTATTATATCTTCCTTCACATGATACACACACACACATGGACCATCAAAAATATGAATAAAATCCACTCCCCACCCCCACCCCTAAACTCCTTTTCTAACTACTAAAAATAACAGGATTCAGTGATAGATAAATTTTATATATATTAAATAGTAAAATCTATCGTTGATCTTATTTAGTGATGTATTTATTTTAACTATGAGCAAATTAGTGATGAAATGTATAGCTAATTTCAATTTTTCTTTTTTTGATAAGTGATATTAAATACTTATTGATCTAATTAATTGAATTTACACTCGCTGACTCATTAACAAGCGGAGTGCTCTCTATAGATATTTTATTTTTATTTTCTAGACTTGAACCGAGATTGATGGCATAGCTAATGGGGCGGAAGGGGGATTGGTTCATAATGTATATGTAAAGATAATATTTTTATGTGCACATATGTATATAAAATGATGAATGCTTAGGTGAAAATCTTGTCTATATTGCTATCTGAGACCCCTTATTAAGAGTAGTACAAAAATCTCATTCATTTCATTAATGGAAAAAACCTCTAGGGCGGAGCTAGATCATAAAATGCGAGTTCAGATGAATTTAGTAATTTTAATTAGACGGGTTATAAGAGAGAACTCAATACCTAAGACGACCCAAAAGTTCTTTGCAAATTCAAAAACTATAAAATTCAAATTCTGTCTCCGACTCCAGACAACCTACCATCAAGTGTTAAGATTTTCAAAAACCAAGGCTAAATCAAAGGGGTTTGAATTAATTTTTTATAGTACTCTTATTATTTATATGTTCATTTATTATTTGATTTTGAAAGCATATTGGGAAGTAACTTCTCTAGCACTTTTAATGCTTTTACTAGAGATTAACAAAACTAGGTCTAGAAATTGCAAGCATCTTTGTGTCATATTTTATAAAAAAAATTATTTATTTATTTTATAATTTTTTATTTATTTGACACCCTCTCCAATGTCTACACTAAATGACACAAGTCCATAGGTGGTGTTTGGCTGGAGCATTAAATGCTATACAGATATGGTCATTTTGCTCTCTCTCTATGCATTATATTGTTTTTATTTACATTTTCAGGTTTCCAATATTTTTTTAAAAATAGACAGATTTGGGAAAAAATTACTCTATTGATAATGTTGAAAACAAATTGAAATTACCATAAAGTTTTAAAAGTTTTGGGCTTGTATAGCTACATAAACAGATAAGCAATTACGTGTACACTTGAACGAGACATCTAAAACGAGTTTTATGAATTTAACGAAATATACTACTTTCAAATCAAATTATGTATTTATCTTTTCAAAAATTAATGCATAAACTCAAATTCGTCTTGAATCTACCTCAGTTAAACATAATTAAGTACAGTAACACCCCCCCCCCCTAACAAAAATAACAATAACAATAACAACAATAATAATAATAATAATAATAATAATACTTTTTTTT